>JZSA01002045.1:0-14967 GCA_000956155.1 Cotesia vestalis | reverse complement strand
AAAAAAAAAAAAAAAAAAAAAAAAAAAAAAAAAACTGAGGGTTTTTATTTAAAGCTAAAGCTAGAGCTAAAGAATAATAGTAAAAGTGCTGAGAGAATGACTCAGAGAATCACCAGCTTGTCATTGGAGCTCCTTTCCAGATCATCAAGGCCACGATATCCTACTTGATGGTAATAAATATTCTGGTTTGATCTTTTTAACCTACACTGTTTTAAATAAATCGGTATTTAACGATCTGAAATGTTTATTGCCGTCGCTTTGATCTGTAAGAGCACTTAGCAACCTACGGACTCATTTTTTAACTCAGCACCTCGTAAATGGAGTCCAAGATAAAAGGTTAGACTCGTAAATCTTCAGTAAGAAACTCGGCTTAGTTTAAGATGGAGCGTCCAGTTGTGAAAATCCAAGAGGGATTGATTCGAGGAGTTGAACAAGTCAACTGTTATGGTGTTAAGTTCCTTGCGTTTAAGGGAATTCCCTACGCTGAGCCGCCTGTTGGACGCCGAAGGTTCCAGGATTCTGAGCCAGTCAAGTCTTGGTCTGGAACCTTGGACGCAAGTCGTCATGTCAAAAAGTGCGGACAAATTAACTGGTTTAACAAGAAAATCATTGGTGATGATGATTGTCTGTATTTGAATGTCTACACCAGGGATTTGACTGCCAAAAAGCCTGTCATTTTTGCGATCCACGGTGGGAACTTCTCTTTTGGATCTGGGAATGACGACATCCTGGGTCCTGATTTTCTCGTGGAGGAACTAATTGTGGTGACGATAAACTACCGCGTGGGAATCTTGGGTAAGTACTTCCTTGAATCAATTTCAATGGGAGGGACTAAAGGGGAAGTGATATTCTGCAGGATTCCTTAATCTGGAAGACGAGTCCGCGCCCGGGAACCAGGGGCTCAAGGACCAGGTGCTAGCTCTCAAGTGGGTAGCCAGAAACATCTCTAAATTCGGTGGTGATCCAACCAATGTCACTGTCTACGGATACAGCGCTGGTAGCGCGTCAGTTCATTACTTGGCGATATCACCCCTAGCAGAGGGACTATTCCACAAAGCGATACTCCAGAGTGGAGTGGCTAGCAACCCCTGGGCCAGTGTTTCCATAGATAGTATGAAAGAATCAGCGATTAAGATTGCTGGAGCCTTGGGGCTCCAGTCCAGAGACCTGACTGAGGTGCTTAAGCTCCTGAAGACAGTCCAGGTTAAAGATCTCCTAGAGGCCGAGGCTTCTTTCTCCACTTGGAAATTTAGCGTCAACAACTTTGGCCCTTCGGTGGATTCTCATGCCAAAACTTCCTTGCTAAAGATCCCTGTTGAAGAAGCTATCAAGAAGGGAATAAGGGTTCCTTGCATTTTAAGCTCAACTACCCACGAAGCTATTATGCAGCTAGCTGGTAAGTTAATGGATCTTTGACAATCCTGATTCTGATCAAAAGTTTCTTAGTTTTGACTGACGAGCACTTGTCGTTGATGAACCAAAACCAGAACCTGGTGTTCCATCCGTCAACCGTCCGATTTTTAGAGCACCAGAATATCTCTTTAGATATCATTCAGAAGTTCTTCATGGAGAACAAGGAGATTTCAAGGAAGAACATTCAGAATGTTATCCAGCTGATGAGTTTTATTCATTTTTTGGCTGATATTCAACATGTTTTGGAGATTCAGCAGCTTAAAGATGTTCCCTGTTACTACTTGAAGTTTGGATACTTCTCAGAGGACACGGCAATGATCCAAAAGATCATGAATACCAATATGAAAGGTCAGTTGCTGGTGGTGTTAGTTTTATTGATCGCAGTTAATGATTCTTGGGTGATTAGGAGCATCTCACTGCGAGGATGTCGGCTACCTCTTCAACATTAAGTCTTACAAGGAAATAGGAATTGAACCACCGAAGAAGGGCTCAGTAGAGTGGAACATTCAACGGAAATTCATTGAATTATGGACTAATTTCGCTAAAACTGGGTAAGTCTGGATTTACTTCCTCTTTAATTTTAATCATTTTGCAACTGCACAAACTTACAGAAACCCAAACTCCGGAACTTCACAAATGCTTGCCGAACCCTGGTCAACTCTAGGCTCTGACCAAAACGGGTTCATTTGCCTCCAGATGTCTTCCTCCCTCAGCACGACCTTGGAACCAAACTTATTGGTCAAATTCCGGAACAAGCCTACTTTAGACTATCCTTAAGTTTAAATACACTTTTGCTTGTTTAAAATTAATAGAAAGGTGACGGGTATAGAAAATTTAGCTCATTAGATGATTTGATAAAGATATAAATTGATAGAAAATTTAATATATCGTTTCTGGTGTCAATAATTACTCCTTTTTTGACGCATGATGTCAATCCTCCTCTTTTTTGACGATCTTTGTTTAGCAACGCCTACTCAACAACCCTGGCGACCCGATAACGCCTCCTTAGCAACCTAATAAGTATAATCACGCCCCCTTAGCAACCAGGTAAGCATAGTGACGCCCCTTAGCAACAGTAACCACGCCCTCAATTAATTTTATAAAAATTCTAACTTTATAAGCCAAAAATTGCGATTATACTCATAATGTTTGTTGATTATTATTAAAGAATTACATTATGTGTAAAAAATTAATAATTCTACGTAATTTGCCTATAAAAATTCTACTAATTAGCTATTGAAAATCTTCTTCGGTAGTTACAGTGTTCAGAATAGCGAAAAACGAGTAAGATTTGTTGAGAACCTGTAAAAAAACCACCATTAAAATGATCCATTCGAATCTGTTTAAAAAAAAAAAAAACAAAGACACCTACCTGGACTATCAGCATGTGCCCGAAGACAGACCAGTAAAGGAGGTTCAAGAACCCGATCTGAAGCATGACAATATCGTTCGCCGGGTTGGTGTGCTTCTTGATGCTCTGCTAGAACAAAAAATAAATGAAACTTGAGTGGTAGCACCTGTCTTATTGGTCCTTACTCCAACCAGCCCGAAGAGGCCCATACAGGTGAGAGTGCAATTGGAGATCGTCTGGATAGCAAGTACCACGCTGAAGAGATTATTGACATCTTTGACATTTTTGATGACCTGCCGTTGGTGGATCAAGCAGCTGGTGAACCTCTTCAAGAAGGAATCCTCTTTGACGTAGACCTGGTCCTCGTTGAAGGGAACAAAGCTGTAGATCTCGTCGTCGTTTTTCAGCTCATTGATGAAGTTATAATTTTTAATAGCGTCAAATCCTTCTCGGCTGACCATCAAGGTGCCGCGTGGCTTGTTCAGAAGTGGACACTGTCGGTAGTTCAGCTGGAGTATCTCCAGGTCGATTGTCATCCATCTTACCAAACTCAGCAAGACTACGTCAAAGCTGTACACCCACCAGCAATTTATTATAATCGCGTAAATTTCAATTGCAAAAATCACCTCGTAGTTTGGCGAGACTGTTGCATTTACTGGGAATACTCCGCGGATTGGTAATTCAAATTGCTCTGTTTCCGCCAACAGGAAGGTCGTTGCGCTTACGCTTATACATACGACTATATAAATTACACTGTCGAAAAATTGATACGACATTGCTATTCGGATTATTGTCAAGACACCAACATCTGCCGTCAAGGTTTTGAATTATTAAAAATTAAAAAAAAAAAAAATTAAAATTGTCTCTTACCTGATGAGTGCCTAAAGATCATTATTGGCTTGTAAATTTCATCGACAATTTTTCTTATTTTATTTTCATTAAAGAAAGCAAATATCATTTTAGTTAGTATAACTGACATCGGAAAAATATAACAAATATTTTCTGATAATATCATTAATGTAAAATTAGATATAGTATCGGCAATAGTGGTGGCAATAACTCCAGATTGAACAATAAAATTTATTATTTTAAAAATATTAATTCCAATTGTCAAAAATACATTATCAGATTTGTATTTGAAGGGTCCGGTAAATCTGAATTATAACAATACACAAATGTAAATAAATAAATAAATTATTTAATATCATTTTTTATACCTCAGCAAATTATATGCCCTTTTGACAAAGCATTGAGGGTCCTGAATTGGCGATGACATTTTTAAAAACAATCGGATCCAAAACTTTTACTCAAAAGTATCAACCAGAGTGATAATACCGCAACCACCTCCTTTATTATTCATATTGCGTGACTGGGTCGTCTAGTTAGCCAGTCTCTTTGAACTGCCTCCATAAAATGAATAAATCACCAACGGCATTGACCCTCCGACGCCTCTGGTTTCTTTTATTTGAGTGGTACCTCAAGCAAGGGTCTGAAAATAAGGTACTGATGCTCTGGTTGTCTAGCCGGCTTGGCAACTCTTTGTTCTAAGTTAAATTCTCCTCGATATATTATTCTGTAAATTTTCTTGATCCAGTAAGTTTTTGCGATAACACGCAAAGTTTTCAACCGATTTTGATCCGGCTTAAAGCAATCGACTTTATATTCCAACCTTTTGATACTCACTAAATTTGGAAACATTCGGTCCAGTAGTTTTAAAGTTACATTGAAAATAAAAAAAAATTACAGACTAAAAATGAATAATATGTAAATTTTCTTGATCCAGTAAATTTTGACGATAACTCTTGAACTATTGAACCAATTTTAATAATTAAGGAATGTAATTAATAGTGAGTACAATTACATAAGTAAAGGTTATAAACAATTTATTTTTATTAATAATTTCTCACATTTTTGTATATATATATAAATTTATATATACTTTTATCTTAATACAATAATAGTAAACAAATAAATAAACTATAAATAAAATCTAGTAGAATATTAATATTTAATTTATAAAAATATCTATTTTCATATATGAGTATTTTTTTATTATTATTGTCTAAGTAAATATATTTATTTAATTTAATTTAATTTTTTTTTCTTTTAATTTTTTATTTTTTAAGTATCAAAGTGCCGGTAGTTATTATTATCATTATTTACAGTCTTTTTTTTTTTATTTAATTATTTACAGATATATATTTATTATTTATGCACCGTTTTACGTTTTTTGTATCTACTCAATAACACATTAAATATTTATATATATATATATATATATATATATTTATTTATTACGGTGATTTATTAGTGATTTTTTTTACCCTCTATTGATAATAAATTGCACGAACCCACTTTAATTATAAACATATTAATAATAATAATAATAATAATTATAATTATAATTATAAAAAAAAATTACTCGTGGGAGAAATTATAATTGCGATATTTAACATAATTATAATAAAAATTATAATAATAATTATAATAATAATAGAGTAAAATTAAAAATTATAATAATGATAATCTCATCTTAAATTAATGATTCCTCTTGATCACTGCGAAAATAAAATAATTGTTAAAAATTAAAACATTAATTGAAGATTTTATTAAATAATTAATATTAATTGATGAAAATAAAAATAATAACCGTTGCCCTATCACAGGTCACCCTTAAATAAATGCGCGCGCAATTCCCTTAAGGGGTGTCATAATTGTGACCGAATTAATTAAACAAGTCAGAGGGGTAATATTAATTATTTTTGACGTTAAATAACAAGATTTAAGATTCTGCGGGCTTTAAATTTATTTTAGGGCCTTACAGGCCCACATTTAGTCCCATAAATCTAAAAAAATTTGATTCTAATCCCTAAAAAGTCTATTTATTGCCTCATCTAGAGTTCTTAGGTCTTATGGGTCCCAAAACGGTTCCCCCCTCTTAAAAATTTTTTCTTCCCACCACCCCTGACTCGAATATCATCCCTTAAACCTATCCGGTGCACGATTGTAAGCCTAAAAAAATTCCCCCACCACCCACTACATATTTACATCTAAACCCATAAAACCTGAACAAATACTGAGCTTGAAATCTATTTCCGGGGGCCTAACCATCAAATGATAAATCTAGGTGCGCACCTGCAGTAGCATATTTGCAAAATTACTGTTGGTAAACTTAAAGTGTCTTTTGTCGTAGAACTTCAGCAGGGCTGGACTGTAGGGATGTTTGTCCTTGAGATGAAGATAGTGGACTTCTGGCTCCTGGGTAGTGTGGCCGCACTCTTCGCATACATAGACCTAAAAACAATCACCTGTTATATCACCAGCCGATTCATCATCACCTAACAAGTGGGTAAGTTGGATCCTTACCTTTGTCCTTCTCTCCTTGTAAGCGTACTGGTGCTGGACACCGTGAACTTTAAGACAATGACTCTCAAGGGAGCACCGCTGGGTGAAACTTTTTTCGCATAGATTGCACTTGTAGGGCCTTACGCCAGTGTGGGTGCGTGTGTGGCGCTTCAAGTCAAAGGTGTCGTTGAATCCTTTGCCGCAGAATGTGCAGAGGTACCGCTTGACATCACTGTGACACTTCATGTGTCGGTTCAGGAGCCGCTGGAGGCTAAAGGTCTTGCTGCAGATCCTGCAGGAGAATCGGTTGGGGTCGTCATCCTGAAACAAATGGCCTTTTAGGGTCCAGTTCTGTTCAAGGTCCAGGATTCTAGATCCTAAATCAGGATCTAAGGCTTACCTTGCCGGAAGGGGGCCTGGTGGTTCGCTCCTCATCACGCGTGGTCTGTCTCTGGCCTTCAATAGCCAATGGGTTCTTGATCCCGTGACCTCCATTGACGAACTCAAGCTGACAGTCACCCGGTAGACCAAGCTGGAAGAAAAAAACAATTAGTATCTGCTTAATCCAGCCGAGAGAAAGCACTCAAGTTGGCAGGTTGTCCTGCCACCCGGAATGCCTACCCTCTGTTGAAGAGCACCAGGCCGGGATTCGCCACTCGAACTCACAGTGGCGCTGACTCCCGACGGACTGGGCGCGTGCTCCATCAACCCGCAAGCCGGAGAAGTGCTGGTGGAGTTGTCAACAGAGCTAACGCCTCCAGGACTTGGAAGACTGCCTCCCGTGCTGCTGCCATCAAGGTCCAGGCCTGAAACATCAACTAATCAGTACCATCACTGATTACCGTCACTAGACTTGAGCTAAGAGGATACTTACTACTGGAGAAGGTCAGTCCTGGGCTGAGCAGCCCCTGATGCGGCGCAGGGTTCTGGACCTGGATCTGTAGCTGCTGGAGCTGGGGCTCAGTCTGGCCTTGGTTGATTTGCAGGGCCAGCTCGGGGCGTTCTTTGGCAAGAGGCTGGTAGCTGCTCTCTTCGGGGTACGGAAGGCTCGGAAGCTTCGACAAGGCGAACTGGTTGTACTGCCTATCGAACCCTCGAAGGGCTAGACTGTGTTCCGGAAACGGGTCCACTGATGGTTCCACTGGAGTGGTCATAGGTCCCTCTGCTGATCCCGGCGAGTGCAGGGAGTCCTCCAGCAGGTCAGTTCCACCTTCATCGGCTGGAAGTCGAGGGAGGAACAATTCCGCAGCGTCTGTCAGGCTCTCCAGTAGCGCGGTGTGGTCAGATGGAGAGCTAAATGTCAAGGTCGCTGTGAACTGGAGTGGGTCCACCATTGTTCCAGTTACCATGTCAACCATCATCCCTGAATCTGTCACATCGTACCCGTACTGCCCACCCAGCAAGTCCGGCTGGATCTTGTAGTCCGCTAGATCATCTTCATCAGTCTCTTCTTTGAGAACCAGGCCGTAAGACGCGCAGACGTTTTGAAGCAACGAGTACTGCTTGCCTTCCTGAGCGTTGTACTGCTGCTGGATTTCCGGTTGACCTGTGTCGCACTCCATTCCTACATTTGTCGGCGTCAGGAATCCATTTTGGCCATATTGGTTTACAAAATTAGCTAGATTGTTCCCACCTTTCAAGGATTCATAGAACGGCGGAAGAGATCCGGAAGGTGGCGAACTAGGTCCGTAGTTACCCCGGCCGTTTCCTCCAGGATTCATGCCGCCGTCTCCAGCGCCGCCACCAGCGCTTCCACCACCGACTCCTCCGCCGCCAATTGAAGCACCTCCAAGATCTCCACCACCGGAACCACCCGAGTAGCTGCCTCCTGAGCTGCCCCCGCTGCTTCCAGAAGATCCAGACCCTGAGCTAGCTCGGCCATGACCTGCAGCACAGTTGACCGTCTGCGGAGCAGACAGCCGCATGGCCAGCAAAGGCCTTGCGATCGAGTTCCCTATTCTGGAGGCTTTAGCACCCTCCTTGTCTTCCTCCTGATCCTCCTCTTTCTTTTTAGGAACCGCATAGTCAATCGGCTGCTCCTGTTCAGGCTCAGTTCTCGGAATCTCAATGGTCTCTTTTCTGGTGGGGACCCGCTGGATCACTGACACTCTGGTAGGTGGTTCCACCCTCGGAGTCTTGGGTGGCGTTACCGGACGCGGCAGGTCTATTTTGTCTGGTGTGCGGGGCAATTTCTCCGGCAAGATCACCGGACTCCCGTACTCCTTGCGCTCCGCACGGGTCAGCACGTGGCTCCGGCTGCCGTACGGAACATCTCCACCCAATATGCTGGAGATAAAGCGCCGCGGACCGGAGTTTATCGGGCCCGATGAAGGCTGCCATTGTGGCGGGGGGGATCCGGGCGGACTGACACTACGGACTGATTCAGGTGTTGTGGCTCGGTCGTCCTCGGTTTTATCGCGATCTGTAAAAGAAAGGGACCCTCGTGTGAGTGAGACTATGTAAGAGTGAAGGGCAGGCCCTGAATAAATCGATGTAAAATTAAAGGGAATAACGTTATTACTTACATTGGTGCTTGTTGACGATCAAACTCAGTGGTTCGGTGGTGAGAGGGCTATCCTTTCCACTAGGGGGTGACTTGCTGAGGTGCTGGGCCTCCAACAACCTCAGCTGCTGCTGATGCAGCCGGTTTTTTATCAGAAATATCTTCGGCATTTTGATCACTAGTCTAGATCACTCAACTAAACTTTTTACACTTAAACCCGACACTGATCTGACCTTGAACTTCACTTTAGTTACTAAACTGATCATAGATCAGGGATCTATGGATCCACTCACTGGGTATTGTCATAGATCATAGATCACTTGAGATTATTGGAATACGTCGAGGGTTTTTAATAAACGAAACTAAGGTGTGGTGCAGACGAATCCTCGCGAGCAACTGGGGCTTTGCCTGGATGTCGGACGGGACCCTGGGCCCCGACCGTGAGCTAAGAGTCATTTTTTCCCCCACTTATTCCTCGAAGGTATTTACTTGTACCTGTTGGCCCCGGTCGCCCCGCCACCCGCTCTCCACACTACTGCACAGCTACCTTGGCTCTCATAATACATACCAGCTGCCCCTCCACCTCACAGCTAAGCGTCTACTACGCAGAGTCGCTCAAGCGGTTCTCCGCTCTCCGATCGTGAGTTGTATATTGTGGTTCTCACTATACATTATTTCAGTATTCTTGTTATGTAGTGTGGGTTAGGTATTATAAGACATTGCCATGCCGGCCTCGTGGCTTTAAAACGGACCTTTTAGATCCTAAGCTCATCCTGTTCATCGAGCGTTATAATACTGTACTTTTAGAGTATGTTACAGGTTTTTTTTCGAAATATACCTGTTTGAGAAAACTTTTAGGGGTTTTAAGAGCTCAGGAGCTTCAAGGGGGGTTGCAAAATTTCATTTTTGATAACTTACAACTTTTTTCGTAATTAATTACCAAAAATCTGGGAATTTCTTGCGTTAAATTAGGATTTTTTTGGGGAAAAAAATTTTTCTTATTAAATTAAATTAATAGACCTTGTAGTGGGTTCAATTCTGCGTAAGAGAATGTATAACAACATTGATTTTTAAGAATCTAGCTATTCTTTGAAAGTTTTTTTTCAGAATTTTAAAGAATTTGCGACTTTTTTACATGAAATTAGGATTTTTTTGGGGAAAAAAATTTTTTTCATTGAATTAAATCAATGGACCTTATAGAGGGCTTAATTTTGCGTAAAATGATGTATAAAAATATTGATTTTTAGTAATTTGACTAATTTTTAGGGCGAATTGAAAATTTTTTTCGGAGAATTTTTAAGAATTTTTGACTATTTCATCTTAAATCAGGATTTTTTTGAGGAAAAAAATTTTTTTTATCAAATTTAATCAACGGACCTTCTAGAGAGCTCAATTTTGCGTAAAATGATGTATAATAACATTGATTTTTAAAAATCCAACTATTTTTTAGGGTGAATTGAATGTTTTTTTTTTTTAGAATTTCGGACTTTTTTGTCTTAAATCGGGATTTTTTTGATGAAAGAAATTTTTTTTAGAAAATCAAAGGGATGTGGCTTATAGGGGATTCAATTCCGCACAAAATGATGTATAACAATAATAATTTATCATGCGACAACTATCTAAAAATCAGCAATAGAAATAACATCTATGAATGACAATTATCGAAAGGTTGTCTAAACCCGATGACCTTGGCTTAAGTTTGATTTATTACAGACATTGCCATTAATATATGAAGGATATAAATGTAAAAGTGATAAAATTCATTGTTTCTACGCCTTCACATTAGATAGATATACCATTAAAAAATAAAAAAATATGCGGAAGGCTGTAATAAACAGATGACGGAGACAGTGACTCTATAATGAGTCTAAAAAATAATAATTCTGAGCTGTCTTTCCTCCGAGCATTGAAATCACCGGTTGGTGTTATTACATTGAAGTAATTATGAGATTTTCCTGGCCGAGTTGCCCCGCTTAGCAACTAAGATAAAAACCATCCACGATCGAAGACTTTCTCTGTATCTGTAATTGTATTTGTGGGTTTTTATTTGGGTCCGCCCATCCCAATCTCAGGCCTTTGGGACTTGGACACGTAATACTCGTAATGTTACGCTGTCGTAATCCCTAAAGTAATTATTTATATTTCATTTTATTTATTGTTATTCTCGTTCAGTTGAATCAAACGGATTATAGGTTTATTGTGCAATAATATGCCGCGCAATCAAGATGCAATGTCAAGGCCAAGATCTGCTTATGCAATAACTGATGTAAATTGCCGACTATCCGTTATATTAGCTCTAGCCTAGCGTAAGATTTCAGAAATACCATTATTTTTATTATAATTGAGATTATAAGAGACTGATATTACGGAAAATTTCAGGAATTTTAATTTTGATTGGGATTTTTTCAGACACCATTGTAGATAAAGTCGGATTGATATACATCATTTTACGGGGAATTTGATGCTCTACAAGATAGAATTATGGTAATTTAGAAAAAAAATTTTTTTGATTGAAAAAATCTCGATTTATTACCAAAAAATCAATTTTTAAGCGAAATTTTTGAGAATTTTTTTGTAATATTCGTTTAAAAATGATCTATAGTACCAAAAGCATCGTCATTATATGTCATTATACGCAGAATCCAATGTTCTAGAAGATAAGATCATAATTTTCTAGAAAAAAAATTTTTTTGATCGAAAAAATTTCGATTTAGTACCAAAAAGTCAATTTTTCATCAAAATTTCAAGAACTTAGTGACAAAAATGATTTAAAAATGATCTATTGCATAAAAAGTATAGTTATTATACATCATTCTACGCAGAATTCTATGCTTTAAACGATACAAGCATTTATTTTGGATTTGCTATGAATTTCGACTGAAAAAATCCCGATTTAATGTCTAAAAATCGTATTTTTCTTCAAAATAGCTCTCTAAAATATTCTTATCTCTTATATTTAACTCAGATTTAAACTCTAGAGATAAAAATTTTCAAGGTCGAAGTTCTCAGTCTATTTTTGAAGAAAAAAAAATCTAAAAAAGGGATTTTTGTAACGTACGAGTCCGCTAGGCTATTAAATGCATATATGTAAGTATATACACATATAATGTATATAGTAGTAATTCCGATTCAAGTCATGTCTGTTTCCTTTTACGGACAAACGTGTTTGTAAAAAGATAGAACAACGAGTCGAGAGAGACATCAGCGGTAAGAGTGAGAAAGAAATAGGGAGAGAGAGGGGAGCCAAAGAAAGAGAAAGAACCAGAGAGAGTTCACTGCCACTGTTGCGGACTTAAAGTTCCGCTGACGGTCATTACATATACTATTTTATAATAGTTGTTGCTACTAATTTTATGTCTAGTCTCTAGTCCGTAGCGGTGGAAAAATTTTTTTTTATTATACGTGAGAATTCAGAATATGAAATAGAATACCTTGATTATTCTACACCAGCTGCATTTTTTTTTCGGAAAATCGTGATCTTTTGAGGTTAAAAAATTTTTTTTCCATAAATGAATGAATGAACTTTGTAGATGGCTTAATTCTGCGTAAAATAATGTATAATGATAATGATTTTTATTTATCCAATTATTTTTAATGTTCAATTGAAAATTTTTTTCATGAAATTTCATGATTTTTCGACTTTTTTGCATAAAATCGGGATTTATTTGGGTTTAAAAATTTTTTTTCGAAATTTGACGAACTGTACCTTGTAGAGGGCTTCATTACGCGTAAAATGATGTATAATGATAATGATTTTTATTTATCCAATTATTTTTAATGTTCAATTGAAAATTTTTTTCATGAAATTTCATGATTTTTCGACTTTTTTGCATAAAATCGGGATTTATTTGGGTTTAAAAATTTTTTTTCGAAATTTGACGAACTGTACCTTGTAGAGGGCTTCATTACGCGTAAAATGATGTATAATGATAATGATTTCAAGCATTCCAACGATTTTTAAAGTTCAATAAAAAATTTTTTTTCATGAATTTTGGTGAATTTTCGACTTTTTTGCACAAAATTAGGATCTATTCAGGTTAAAAATTTTTTTTTAGAAAAATAAATGGTTGTTCCTTGCAGAGGACTAAATTCTGCATAAAATCATGAGGATTGAAAATTTTTTCCACTGACGCAACTGTATTAAAAAAAAAAATTAAAAATAAACTCGTATCGTTAAAATGATTTTAGGCATCACATAAAAGGAGCATGTAACCTAAATTGAAAAAATTATCACCTGATACTCATATTAATTAGTGGGTAAATGATGACGCATATATAGTGACGTAAATGGCCGGGCATTATACCCGGATTCTTGAATCACCCGCGACTCTTGGTTTTAAAAAATAACGGGTCGCTCCGAAAGTAAACACGTAAAATCACAAACTTTTCATATAATATTATTTTATATTTTATTATTATATTTATTTAGCTGATAATCATTACGCTTACCTGGGTAACCTATAGAGTATAGAATGCAGGTACCCGCTCGGTTAATCAGTACCCGCAATTATAATCTCTATACATAAATAAAACATGAATATAAAAAATAAGAATAAACTAGTGAGAAAATAATATTTTATTTTAAAAATATTCTGCCTTCCATTGTCAAGTTCGCATGCAACAATTGTTAGATCTGAAAGTAAGAAAATTTTCTCAAGTTTATTGCGCAATTATTATACTCACTGTAACTCAAGATGGAGGCTGTAGTATATTCATACACGCAGCATATATTATAGATATTTTTTCTTACCGGTTACGTGCGCTCTCAAGTTCATGGAAGAAAATTTATTATGACTATTTTTTTTTTTAAGGATATTATACTTGGAAGAAAATAGTCTAGCATGTTATTTTATGCAGAAATTTGTCCTGTACAAGTAACATTAGATTATTCGATAAAAAAATTTGTTTTCAGCTAAAAAAATCCTGATTTAATTAAAAAAAATCCTCAATTCTCAAAAATTCACAAAAAAAATTTTTGAAAGCTTTGCAAATCTACTTCTGTTACTCAAACGTATCATTATTATATATCATTTTACGCAGAAATTAGTACTCTACAGGGTGTATTCAGTCATTTTTCAAAAAAAAATTTTTTTCCCAAAAAAAATCTCGATTTAATGCAAATAAGTTGCGAATTTTTAAAAATTCACCAAATAATTTTTTTGAACGCTTCGCATAACTACTTGCATTACTCAAACTTATTATCATTATACATCATTTTACGCAGAATTTAATCTTCTACAAGATGTATTCATTTGTTTTTCGAAAAAAAATTTTTTTCTCACAAAAAATCCCGATTTAGGCAAAAGAAGTAGCTAATTCTGAAAAATTGACGAGAAAATTTTTGATAGCTTCGCACAACTACTTGCGTTTCTTAAATTTATCATCATTATATACCATTCTACGCAGAATTCAATCCTCTACAAGTAACATTCATTCATTTTGAAAAAAAAAATTTTCTTAGCCAAAAAAATCCTAATTTAGTGTCCTAAAATCACGATTTTCCTGAAATACCTTCGAAAAAGGTATTTTTCTTAATCTAAATCTTCTAAAAAAAATTATGTAAATCTTTAGCAAAAATAAAACCCGCAGTGTCACTTACCTATGATTACTATCCGTGGTACGGTAGCCCTAAAATAAAAACCGAAAAAAGGAAGCCAAGGTTATCCAATATATTACGTAGTGGATTACTTAAACTCAGGCTACAGTATATATATTTATTCTTAAGGTACCGCAAGCTCCAGAGACACAACTTTGTTCACTTTTGCTTGCCCGTAACCTAACGGTTCACCGTCAGCTCTCGGTAATCGTCAGGCAGACCAACAACAAAAAATAAACATCACTCATTTTATTTGTTGACAATTGTTGAATCAATGAAAATCCCAATCCCTCGATCATAATAAAATTTATTTAATTTATGTGTCTACAACGATCAAACCCTTCAACTTGGACGTGTCCGACTTACCAAGACCGTGTTGTACATACTAATTACCGCGGATGCCATCACGTAATAGTGTTACGCCACTTGCCCCAAAATCCCTCGGCTTTTAATTTTAATTGCTATTTTTCTGTTTTATATTTCAGAATTTTAGGGATTTTCTTGTTAAATAAACGACAGATAAGTCTTGATTTTTTTAACCAACAATATTAATGGTCTTTTTGCTTTTTTGCAATCGCGGTATGCGAGGATGTGTGGCGAGGATCGAGTGGGTTCATTGGACGCCAGCGGCCGCCAATTTACCGTTACGTCTTCGGAGCAAAAATTACACGCCAGTTCTCCAAGCACCAAGCTGACTTCTCTACTGTTGAGTTGTAGAGAATAACAAGTCTAGTGTAGGAGTTTTCAAGTTTTTAAAGG
>JZSA01002044.1:0-46339 GCA_000956155.1 Cotesia vestalis | reverse complement strand
ATGTATAAAAACGATCCATTTGATCATCTAGATCATTTTTAAATGAGCTTTGAAACAAAAATCTTGAAAATTTATGAAAAAATTGAGTTTTTAGCACTAAATCGGGATTTTTTTGGTAAAAACTTGAATTAAATCAAAAATTATTTATAGTATCTTGTAGAGTATAAATTTCTGCGTAAAATTATGTATCATGATGATAAATTTGATCGTCGAGATTATTTTTAAATCGGCTTTGAAACAAAAAACTTGAGAATTTTGCAAAAAATTGGATTTTTGACACTAAATCGGGATTTTTTCTGTGAAAACTGGTATTAAACTAAAAACTAATAGTTGTACCTTGTAGAATATAAATTTCTGCGTAAAATGATGTATGATGATGAACGATTTGATTCTCTGGATCATTTTTAAATCGCTGTTAAAATAAAATTTTTGATAATTTTGCAGAAAATTGATATTTTCCTCAAAAACATGAGACTGATTAAATCAATTAATAAAATTTCTTTTAAATGATATTTTTTGGTACAAAAAAAATTTGAAATATTAAGTTCCATTTTATGGACGTCAAAAAAAAAATTTATGACAAATAAAAATTGTCGGGTAAAAATAACTAGTTGGTTATATATTTTTAAAACTAGTAATTTAAACTTCCGTAGTTTACTATTATTCTCAGTTGAAAGCAGTTAATCCTTCATCGGACAACTGTGCAATCGACAATTACATTTTTTTTACAACCCTGATGGCTGATGGCTTTTTAAACCCTTTTTTATGGCCGGTAAAAAACGTAAGGGTTGCTGTCGACAGGTATATATTCTTGTAAATCTATTTGTTATTTATACCTGTATGACAAGACGGAACTTACGGAAGGATAGAATTCAATTCTATTGAAAAAAATCCTTTTTTATGGGGGTGGGAAAATTTTTTAATTTTTATTGAAATTTATGGTGTTTAATTCTTTTTTTAGTGGGGTTATTTTATAAAATACAAGACGTGAAAATAATTTTTAGCCATTCAAAAACTTTTAAATAAACATAAAAATTTCAAAACTGTAAAAAAATTTATTAAATTAATTTTTAAATAAGATTTTTTTGGATATGGCATGGGGAAATTACACATTGTTATATGTCATTTTACGCAGAATTGAGTCCTCTATAAGATATAACCATTCATTTTTCTAAAAAAAATTTTTAAACCTCAAAAGATCACAATTTAATGCAGAAAAGTCGAAAAAACTGAAAATTTTTGAAAAAAAATTTTGAAACTGATTTTAAAAATACTCGGATTACTCAAAATTAATATCATTATATATCATTTCAAGCAGAATTAATCCCTCTATGTGATTGAACCATTAAATTTAAAAATATAATGAATTTTCCCTGAAAAAATCCCATTTTCGCACAAAAATGCCGGGCAAAAAGATGAAAAGAGAGTGTCAAGGCCAAGAATTTGGTAATTTGCGGTTAGGATTGTAAAAAATACGTTGAAAGGAGAACTTATTTGTTACGTAACAAAACATAACACACCATAGAATTACCAATTAAGTTAGGGGGCCCAACCGCAAGTACCATCGCCTCCGCAATAATAAATAATAAATAATAAATAATAATGTTAACCAAAATGTACAGAACTCGATAATAATAAAATGATCATCAATGCAGATGTTGAGACTTCCGACAGTCGTGAGAGTATCCGCTCTTTTTATAATTCTAAATATATATATATATACTAGTAATTCGATCATGTACACATTTAGTTCCACAAAAAAGCCCATTTTCGTACTATCCAACGACTTACATTTCCAAAAGCCGCATAATAAAATTTAAATGCATATCGATACCTATATATGTGGTATAGTGTTTCTATGTACCCTCGGATAACAAATAAATGATGCTGAGAAAAACACAAAGGCCTATTTTCTTCAGCAGGTCAAATTTTGGGCCTTATACAGAGCGTGGGAGTTCAGACAGGTGATCTTGCTTCTTGTTGCTCCTTCAGGAATAAATTCTAATGTTTGTACTGCTGAGATAAAAATAATCCCAGTTTCATTCAAGAAAATAGGAATTTTTCGAAATTATTTTTTTATACGGCTGTAACTTGAAAAATATTGGGTTTATTAAAATTTTATAAGAGATCAAAGTTGTAGAGAATTCAATTTTATGTAAAGAAAGTCAAAGATTTATAAGAATTTTCAAGTCTAAGATCAAAAAGATCCTAATTTTAATTTTTATAAATTTTTAAAAACACTTTTTTCCAAAAAAATAGCTATAACTCTGAAACTATTGAGTTTTAGAAAATCTTATAAGAGATCAAAGTTGTAGAGAATAAAATTTTGGTTCTAGCAAGTTGAAGATCGATGGAATTTTCCAAGTCTAAGGTAAAAAAAATCCCAATTAAAGTTATAAAAAACTGAAAAACGCTATAATGGGGATTTGTTCTGAAGGAATCACTTGTTTAATAGGTTTAAAATGTCGTAGCGATTAAATCAGAGGGTAGCGGAGTGAAAACGAGTCGAACTGTAGATGTAGCTGTAGATGTTGCTGTAGCTGTAGCAGTGTCTGGGTGTCCTTGGACACTCGCGGATCGTCGGGCACCGCCAGTCAATGACCTAACATTCTTAAAACACACTACAGATCTACACACACATAATAAGAATAACATCTATACATCTATACATCTATAACTATATCTAAAACAAGTATGGCGACGGTGGTTCCCGTGGTGCCCGTCTTATTCTTCCGTAGCCTCGGTACGCTTCGTTTCGCTTCGCTTATGTTCGTTCGCTCAAACTTGTAATCATTATTATATTCTTTTATGCCTTGTACTACCTACTATACTACCTTTACCTCTACTTCGTGCCTCTACCTCTTTTGTATGTATAAATAAATATACCGAGGGACAAGTGTCTAAATATAAGAAAATCCATGGGAAAATTTACCCGCTAGATTCATTTGTGCTGATAAGAATGGGCGTTAGGGTGATTTATGAACAGTTTTTTTTTATTTCTAGTCTCAGTAAGCTCAGTTTGATTTTTTATTACAAAAAAATTATAGAATTTTTAAACTAGATGATCTTTTCTCATGAAAACTTGATTTAAAGACCCTTCTTTATTTTTAAATTACATTTAAAAATAGTTAGATCATTTGAAATTATTGTTTTTATATACCATTTCACGCAGAATTTAGTCCCCTGCAAGGTGCATCTATTAATTTTTTTGAAAAAAATTTTTTTATTTGAATAGATCACGATTAACTGCAAGAGAGGCGACAAATCTTCAAAATTCGTAGAAAAAAATTTTTCTTTTAGCGTTGAAAATAGTTGGATAGATCAAAATCACTATCATTATACACCATTCCACGCAGAATTGAATATTCTACAAGCTTTGTTCATTTGTTTTTCAAAAAAAAATTTTTAAGCCCGAAAAAATCCTAATTTAGTGTAGACAAAGGCAAAAAACTCCAAAAATCGTCCAAAAAATATGTAATTACTCATTAAAACTATTTAGACTACTCAAAGTCAATGTTGTTATACATCATTTTACGAAGAATTGAGTACTCTACAAGTTGTACTCATTTATTTTTCACAAAAAAATTTGTGAGCCCAAAAAAATCCTAATTTAGTGCGAAAAAAGGCGAAAAACTTCAAAATTCATTCGAAAAATATGTAATTACTCATTAAAAATAATTATACTACTCAAAATCAAAGTCGTTACACATCATTCTACGCAGAATAAAGTCTTCTAAGAGGTTTTTTCTTTAATTTAGAAAAAAAAAATTTTTTTCTCAACAAAAATCCCGATTTTAAACAAAAAATGTAGAGAAATCACGAAAAAAAACCTGTAAAGATTAAAATTTCCATTGAAAATCCAAAACTTAAATGACGCCTTTGTATACTTGTTATTATAAATCAAGTGTCGAAATAAATAAAATGCTCGGAACCCTAAAAAGTCACGGTGTCGAGTTTTAAAATAAAAATCCAGGACCTGTAAAATGAGGTCAAGAAAATATAATCTCGACAACAGGTTTTTTTTTTTTTTTTTATTATTATCGTTGCTTCGAATTCCTGGGGAATTTTCTCGAGTCATGGTCATTTAACCCGAAGAGGGGAGAGAAGAATAAAACCTGATGCGTTGAATTATCGAGGATTCAATGCCCCTTACACAAGTACAAGCCGGATTATTTATAATATTTTTCTAATAGGAGGTTTTTTAATCTCCAAGATTTTAACAAAAATTCTTGATAAATTAAATGTTAAAAATATTTTATCTCTACTCTGAATTTTTATAATAAAAAATAAAAAAAAATTGGTTAATCATTATTGTTAATTGCTTGTTACTCCCCTTGCAGCCAGGCATTGAAATCTCCAGTCAAGCACTGATAGCTAAGCGCAAGAATAAACAGTAATAATAGGTAAAATCCATGTGTAACAAAAGTATAACAATAAATACAAAAGTAACACGAGATGGAATCTGATATTACCTCACATACCGTGGCAGTGACAGTGGCCCTCACTCTCCTAGCTGGACGAGGTATGCTACTTCTCCAGGTAAGTATTTTTATCTCTATTTATTTTAAAATCAACCGATTTAATGGATTTTTAAAGTTATTTATTCTTAGACGGAGAACTCTACGTTTCTTTTTTATTTTTAAATGAATATTTTAAATTGTTACGCTGAATTAAATTATAATTGATATGCATCATTTTACGCAGAATTTAGCCCTCTACAAGATGTTACCATTGGTTTTTTGAATAAAAATTTTTTTACCCCAATAGATCACGATTTAATCTAAAAAGTCGTGAATTCATCAAAAATCATGAAAAAAAATTTTTGAGTCATAAATGAGTTAATTTTTAAAATAGTTAGATCATTCAAAATCATTATCATTATACATCATTTTACGCGTAATGAAGCCCTCTACAAAGTACAACTAGTCAAATTTCAAAAAAAAATTTCTAAGCACAAAAAAATCTCGATTTAGTGCGAAAAAATCGAAAATTGTGAAAATTTGAGGAATATAAAATTCAGATGATCTAAAAAAATAGTCAGATCATTCAAATTTATAATTGTTATACATCATTTTACGCAGAATTAAACCACCCACAAGGCGCATACATTCAATTTTGAAAAAAAAATTTCTTTACCCAAAAAAATCCCGATTTAAAATAGAAAAAGTGAAAAAACACAAAAATAAATGAGATCAGAACAATTTCAAAAGTTATTTATTTTCTATATTCTTAGACAAGAAGCTGAGGACTAAGACGAAGAAAGAGGACAGGAGTTTGCGTCCGCAAGAGGCCGACGACCTCCCGGGTACTCAACCAGAGATTACATGGACTCTTACTACGGCTTGCCGGCCATCTTTGTTTCGTTGGAACCTCGGAGAGAGGCTAACGAATGTATACTTGTTGGCTGGGAGAGTCTTTATGTGAACGAGTGTTGCTCTTGCTCTTGAGCCTTACACAATCCAACACCCCGCAAGGTCATAACTGCCGCCGCCATTTTGGTCTCCAATGTCGGCAAGTCCGTATCTGACCCGTTTTTCGCAGCTTGTTTTATTATATTTGCCTTTAGCATTACTCAATATATTTACTTTTCAGGTTTTTGGTTCTTTTTGGGTATTTTTTGGGATTTTTGACGAAAATATCGAAGATATGAAAAAAATCACAGAATACAAAATTGTAAAGCAGTAAATTTCCTACAAAAACGGTAAGAAAGTTTTTTTAAAAAATCAATCTAAGTACTGATAGATCACGGTTGAAAAATACTAAAAAAAAAAATTCCGAAAAATTGAAATTTTGTTTTATTTTTGAAAATATCCGGCTAAAAAATGGAAATACAAAAAAATTAAAGAAACCAAAATTGTAGAACATTAAATTTTCTACAAAAAAGGTATAAAACTTTTTTGAAAAAAATCAACGTAAATATCGATAGATCACATTTGAAAGAGGACAAAATTTCCAATTATAAAGAATTGTCACTTTTAGCAAAGTGGTATTATCTAAACGTGAAAAGTAAGAAAAATCTAAAAATGAAATGAGGATACACAATAGATCCATGTATTTGTTATTGATATTTATGTATGTGCATACATGTATTTTGAAAATGTATGTTAGAAGAGAGTACACTGTCGTCTCACGACGTAACCACCGAGATAGACTTTATAAGTAGGCAAACGTAACTGTTTTATTAACCGTAAACTGAGAGCTCTTGTATACATGTATAAATATATATATATAACTATATATATATATATATATATATATAAATATATATAAATGAACGAACAAGCGGCAGAACCTCGCTTACATAATCGAAAACACAGAGAGTGAAAATTGTGTAATGGTGATCCTACTTTCGTTATCGTAAATTATACGCATGAGATAGTGCATCGATTCCTTTATTAGATGCTTTGTTTAAATCCATTATATTGAAATTTAACTGTCTTACAGATTCTGGGGCTGATACTTTGACAATTCAACAATCTTACGCAATTCTTCGGCCAATCCAAGATGTAGATCTACTTTTTATTCAACGCTGGTTACACAACGCTCAGGAAAAGTAGGATTTTTTAGCACTAAAAAATTTTTTTTTCAAAAAGTAATGGCAGCATCTTTTAGGTTATAAAATTCTGAGTAAAATGATATATAATAACAATACATTTTGAGAAATAGTAGTTTCCAAAATGCCTTTTTAAGTTAAAATTAAGGAATTTCACGAAAAAATTGTGTTTTTTTACCTTAAATTATGATTTTTTTGTAGTAGAAAATTTTTTTTTTCAAAACTAATGGTCACATCTTTTAGGCCATTGAATTCTGAGTAAAATGTTATATTATGATAATAATTTTAGAGTTCAGAAACTTGAAAAAAATTCATTTAAACCTCTAAATTCAAAAATTTTGACGAAATCACAGATCTATCACACTAAATCGTGATCTATTTAATGAAAAAAATTTTTTTTCCAAAAAACTATGATTGTACCTTTTAGAGGACTAAATTCTTCGTAAATTCATCGACAAAGAAAATTTTTCCAAACAACAGTGTTCTGAAAAACTAAATTCTTATGCAACAAAAAGCGCTTGTAGCTCATAAATCATGTGACCTACAAACTTCCCGTAGTTTTTCTTCCTCGAATCGAAATATTAGCATCTTAAATTTTGGGTAAATCCGAATCCTCAACACGACCACCACCTAAAAGCAAAAGAGCCTTAGCCTTGTAGATCATTGCCCTGAAATAACCTTTAAAAACATAAAGGCCATAAATCCAGTCTATTATCAAAAAAATAACAAAACCTAGTCTGTCCGAGTCCTGAATAAATTAAACGGTCAATGCCGTCCGATTTCCAAAACTCGTCTCGTAAAAATCACCTATATATCCGCGTAGTTGGGTATTTCTCCAAAAATAACCCCTTGAGTAAATTCCGTAGTTGACGTCCTTCAAAATGAGTACCCGCAAGCCCTACTTGTCTTTTGGGTCAATGATCTATAGATCATTAATGATCTTAGATCACCTCGGCGAAAAAAATCATGTGAGTACTCAAATTAAAGGTCTTGCTGAGTACAATCTTATGATGAGTCTATTTTTCAAAAAATTTCAGTATTTTTGAAGATACGCGGGGATTTAACGTGAGTAAGATGTGGAAAATTTTGAAAAGTCAAGGTTATAAGCAGGTGGCTTGGATTAGGAGGCTTACTAGCGGAAGGAGTGGTGAAGGGGAGAGGAAATGTTGGATAATGGCCCGCGGTTGGAAGGAACAATAATGATGATGACGATAATGATAATAATAATCTAAAACTCAAACAGTTGGTTGGCTGCGTCCGGACATCGCTCCCTATCCCGCTTGTAGCTGGCTATTGAGTTGCGGGGCCAACTAACGGTCTCAACCACCTCCGAGCCGGCTCATCTTGGCTTCAAGCTACGAATGTTGCTGCACTCAACTAAGAACTCGGGAAATCTCGAGCCGCTTGAGGTATCATTGCATCGTTTTTTTAATTTTTATTTGTAAATTTTTGATTTTTTAATCGTGAGGAATTAACTTTTGATTATTTTTTGTAGCTGAGAATTTTTTTAGGCCATGCAGATGAAAGATCTATACACTGAAGTTTACGTAAGGGCCATCTATGGGAAAAGTTTAAAAATTTTCAGTCGGTAATAGAGACTGACGCAGATTGACGAAAGGTAATCTGTCTGAGTTACCTACAGATGGAGCTACAGAAGTTATTATCAATGGATGGGACGAAGGTGTGTTATCGATACAAGGTATAAGTATTGAATTTTGAAAAAAAAAATTTTTCACTTAAAAAATCCCAATTTAATGCAAAAAAAGTCGTAATTTTTTCGAGAATTTATCAAAAATAATTTTTGAATGACTTGTAAAAATAGTTTCATCACTTTAATTTATTATTGTGATACACCATTTTTCGTGAAATTAAATTTTCTACATGGCCCATTCATTTGTTTTTGGAAAAAAAATTTTTTTGCCCGAAAAAATCCTAATTTAGTGCAAAAAAGTCGCGAATTCTTGAAAATTCATCAAAAAAAATTTTTGAACGTTTCGCAAAACTACTTGCATCATTCAAACTTATCATCATTATACATGATTTTACGCAGAATTTAGTCTTCTATGAGATGCATGTATTTGATTTTCAAAAAAAAATTTTTTTACCCGAAAAAATCCCGATTTAGATAAAAAAAATTAGCTAATTCTTAAAAAATCACAAAAAAAAATTTTTGAAGGCTTCGCACAATCACTTGGGTTACTAAAATCTATCATCATTATATATCATTTCACGGAAAATTTGATCCTCTACAAGGTACATGCATTGATTTTTCAAAAAAAAATTTTTTAACACAAAAAAATCCCAAAAAACCAACAATAAAAGCTTCTTACTGTTTAGAGGTGAGGATAAATACAAGATCAGATTATTTGTCATATATTTTATTAGATAGCGTCAATAGAATACGTATTCTAATACCGGATATACATAGTCTTACACAGTTAGTCTTACATAAAACATAAAAAAAAATATTATACTTTACAACAGATTAATTGTCGGTGACATATATACACACACACTTATATGTACATTTCACCCTCACCCCCTACCCTACTTTCATGTGTCCTTTTGTCTACCGTACGAGTATTTACAAAGCACATTACCCACAACACAGGCACTCAGACATAAATCGCGATAGGTCTATGCGTATTGCTTATTTTTCCATAAATCTACTCTTTTTTATATTTTTTTTATTTTTATTTATTCAGATTTCGCCGCCACAGGAGCGTATTTACATTTCCACCCTACCCAGTGGCGACATCTAGAATCGTGATACACTTCTATAACTTAACATGTCCTAGTGAGTACAAAGCTAGATATCATGTAAGCTTTTTCTCTCTCCTGCGATATTTACAATGGGCTCATCAAAAGATTTTTTTATTATTTTTTTTTTTTAATCTCCAATTATAAAATCCTTAAATTTTTACAACGTTGGCAGTCGCTGATTTCTTACAGTATAATTATCATCAATAATAATCATAATATTAAGGTTAGGTTACGTATGTGGTGATTATGTATTGGTTTTTTAGTAAGTAATACGTGTTGCTCCGCAAATATTACAAAAATCCGCACAATATCCCTACAAATCCGCAGAAAATCCGCACGGCTATCCTGCGGCTGTTCTGCGGATTTCCATAACAACCACCCGGATTTTTGTGGCAACATGATTAGTGAAGAAAAAAAAATAACATTACATGTAATATATTTTATTATCGAGTATGTACAGTTAAAAAAATTTTATAAAAAAAAATAATAGTACAATTTTTTTTTTTAAATATATAAAAAAGCCGATTAATTAATAATTAATAATATTAATACTATCTACAATTAGATATTTGATGAATTAGGTCGATATTTACAAAATAATAAGTAATTTGCTCGTAAAAATATTGGCTCGTAAGCCATCTATGTGTAAGTTTTGTGTACCAACAATCTTTGTTTTGGACGAACGTGGACAATGAACATTCTTTAGTGAATTATTGTTTTATTAAATATTTGTCTTTTAGACCCTGTGTGATGCTAAGACGCCATTGTCCGGATATATATTCCTTAACCACTTGATCACCCTCCCCCCACTTTACAGCCTTATCCCCTCCATAGTCACAAAATGACTATACACTTTTCCCCTCTCTTTCTCCCCTCTCCCCTTAATATACTTAATATATAACACCTACAAAATAATTATTTTACTAAGCGGACTAGCTTAATTTTGACACTTCCATATACAAATCACTGATAATCATCATCATCATCATCATCATCATCATGGCACCATGATCACGTGTCATGCCTTAGGAACCTGGCCCTACGATTGCCGCTCTTGCGGCGCTTCCTCTTGGTGTCTCTAGTGAAGGCAACATTCCCTGGATCATCAGCCAGCTGAGGATACCTGTGAACACTGTGGATGTCAACGCCCTCGTAGCCATCAACGCTGCCTCTGGTGAGCAGCTGGTCCTTTTCCTCTTTGGACCAATCCCCGCGGCCTTGGAACCCAGCACCAACCAACTGCTTCTCAATCTCCCAGGCACGCTCAACCGCCCTCTTGTGGGCGTGCTTCAAAATTCTGTGTCGTTCCTGCTCAGGATCAGCACCATACTTGATGACCACCGCAGCATCAGGATTGTGGAGCCTCAATTCTTTCCAGGTGCCTGCTCCGTGCTCAGTAGTCTCGTGAGTCGACACATTGAACATCCCTCCGAGTCTCCTGAGCTCCTCCATGTCGTCCCGCATCTTCAGAGCATTGTCCTTGACAAAGTAGAAGACATCCTGGTCATGAACGCTAAAGTGCAGTGGCAGGAAGTACGAGTTGTTGAAGACACTGGTGACGACATCCTGGACTACGCTGTTGACGCCATCGACGACGCTCACCAGAGCACGGCCTCCAACCCTAGACACCAGGATTCCTTCACCAAAGACAGCTCTTCGGTGAGCAACACGCGGCAGCAGGTTCCGGGTCTTGGGTTCCAACTTCAGCAGTGGCTTGGGCACAAAGTCCAGGTCTGAGAACTTGTCGTGGACCCGGTTGACGATGCACTGGAGCCCGGACATCACTCCAAAGTCCGGAGTCAACTGCGGGGAGGTGATGGTAGCTGAAGGCTGGTTCACCATCTGCTTGGTGTACTCTGATCCTAGCATCGAAGGAATGTCGTAGCCGTAGAGCTTCAACCAGCTGGCTAAATCAGTCATGTAATCCACGGACAACTTGGAGTTGATCGGGTCGTTGTTCCTAAACCGGTAGATGAAGACATCCGTTGGAGTTGTCAGCTGGTTTACCATCTGCTCCCAGGCTGGTGTCATCCACTGGCCGACTGTTGGATCGTACAGTCGCTTGTTCAAGTAGACCAATTTGGTCACCGGGTCCAGCAATCCTGAGTGGAAGTCTATCGGTAAGTAGAAGTCAGGATTAGTGTCTTTGATGATCTTTCCAAACGGTGTTCTTCGCATCTCCTTGATCAGGTTCCCGTTGGTGTCAAACAACGCCAATGGTGATCCATTTTGGTCAGAAGCGACGTAGAATCTCTGCTCTGACGTTTCGACAGTCGTCAGGAAGTTTCGGGCGTCGTAGAGGAACCTGAAGGTCTTCTGAGTCTTGGGGAAGTGAACGTGGGTGATCAATTCCGGGGTCTTGGGATTCGCGTAGAAAAATTGGGTAATGTTTTCCCTGTCGTCGTTCCAGGACACCAGACGACCTTGGTCGTCGTAGTAATACCAAATCTGGAACTTCTTGTGCTCTGAAGCGTGGATCAGCTGACCTCGGGAGTTGTACCGATACTTGTGCTCTCCGCGAATTACAACGAACCCACGGCTGTCATAGGAATTGAACTCGACGTCTCCATACTGGACAACCCGTTCTCCACTGTCGTATCCAAGAGTTATCTTTTCATTGTGCTCCGTAACACCAACGACGTTTCCATTCTCATCGTAAGCATACTGCCAATTGTTGTCAGTTTCTGCCACTTCAAGGACATGACCATCGGCATTGTAAGTGATCTTGTCCATCCTGGACCACTCTTTCTTGTCCATAGAATCTTTTCCAATTGTAAGCTTTCGCATCTTTATCCTATTCCGGTTATCATACTCCAGCTCCATCCTGAAGACGTCCAGGGACCTGATGTTCATCACGACACTCTTGGTCCTTCCACGGTCATCGTAATCCGTCACGGTGAAGAACTGCTTACTGGCGTCCTGCATCACTGACCTATTGAAAGTGTTCCGGTAGATCCTCAGGTCTCCAACTCCTTCAAGGACTCCCAAGTTCTGGTTGTACTTGAGTCTCAACTGGGGCAGCTGCTTTCCGTTGATATCAACTTCTATTCCCGAGATCCTGGCATTCCCGTCATACTGGTAGCGATAGTGAGCGTTGTCCATGCCACTCTTGCTGCCAAACTTGATCTTCTCATCTTTAACAATTCCAGCGTGGTACTTGTACTCTACTCGCATTTCAAAGTTAGGCTCGTTGATGTCAATGCTCCTGACCAAGGAAGTAGTTTCTTGATAGGTGTAGTGAATCGATGACAAACCAGCCAACGTGGTCTCCAATTTTCCAGCGTGGTCGTAGACATAAGCAACCTTGCCACTTTGGTGTGGCAGTATCTTGGCCAGAATCTGGCCATCATCGTTGTAGAGGATTTCATAGGGGTGTCTGTTCATCGGGGAGTAGTACTGATACTTGTAGAATCCAAGTGACGTCTGCAGGGAGAACGCATGGATGTGTCCTCTGGGTGTCGTCAAAGACTGGAGTGCTCCGGCTTCGTCATACTGAAGCAGATAGTCGCTTCCTCGAGGCGTTGTTACTTTCAGCGGAAGGCTGCTGAACATGTCCTTGAAGGCGTAGACCATCGCGGTGCCGTCGGAGTACTTTATTTCAAAGAGCCGTCCAGCGCGATCAAACCCGTAGCTCTCGCTGATATCACCCCAGGTCCACCTGGTCAACCTGCTGAACCTGTCATACTCAAGGTCAACACCTGAGAAGATTCCGTTTCTAGGTAGCCATTTCAGTGGCTGAGCATTCCGGTCATAGGTGACATTTAGCAGCTCCACGCGATCGTCTATAAACACTGCTACTGTGTTGCTATCACGGTCGTATTCCAGTGACAGAAGAACATCACCGTTGACTCTCAATTTCTTGCCAACTTGTGCCACTGCTTTAGAATTGCCCCGCTTGCCCTGGACCTTCCTCAAGTAGTATCTCCACTCAAATCTATTAGCTAGATCACCAGCAATCTCAGTCCTTTGCTTCGCTGGTACCGGGTAGCTTTCTCCTAGAAGCGGTTCGATTTCCGCTAGAATAGCATAAGGCAGTGTGTCTGTACTAACAGTGTGACCCCAAGAAGTAACCTTGCCAACGGAACCGTCTCCAGCGACGGTAGTTCGGCCCTCAGCTTCTCCAACCTTGGTTAGAACACTGGACCCCTTGATCAGCATAGACACTGGCTTGCGGTTGTTCTGTCCGATTTTAACCGTAGCACCCTTGACACTCAGGTCAAACGTCAGGTCGATGACTTTTCCAGTTGGTGTCACTGAGCTGGTGAGTCTTCCAAACTCGTCGTAGTTATAGACGTAGCTTCTGCCGGTGCTGTCCAGCTTGGTTTTGAGCAGCCCAGAAGTTCCATGATAGTCAAAGGTGACGTTGTAGTTGTCCGGGGTGCTGAGTTCGTGGAGCATCTTCATCCTGGACATTCTGAGCCGGCACTTCTGGCCCTTGGTGTTCTCAATAGAGTTAACCTGGCTGCTATAGTCCCTGAGCAAGAAGACCTTATTCCCACTGGCGTCGGTGACTGTGCTCAGCTTTCCGTTGCTGGTGTTGACGTTGTAGGTGAACACGTAGAAGGTTTCTCCAGTTAGAATGTTCTTGGTGGAGATGTGCTGCCCAAACCGGTTGAACACGTAGATTTCTTGAGTATCAGGCGAGTAGATCTCGTACTCCCTCGCTCCTGAAGCATCGGGAATGCTGGCCATCACGGATCTGATCCGGTAGTTAGCTTGATCTCCAATGTGGACCACTCCGTCAGGTGAAACTGCCACCGCAGAAATGGTGTTGAACTTGGACGTAGAAGCTAAGTAGTGATCAGCCTCGAAGCAATCACACCCACGCTCAAGACAATTGCATTTGGACTCTGCTCCAGCGAAGGGACCAATCTTGCCGTCAGTGAGGATGACTCTGACGCGATTGATCCGTTGGGAATCGCTTTCGGCAATGTACAAGCTACCGGATGGTCCAAAAGCGATGGACTGAGGCATCACCAGAGTGGCATGAGTCGCTAATTCGGTGTCTGACGTAGAGGCGCTGGCACAATGCAAGGGTCTGCCTGCTACTACCTTGACGCGACCATCAGGGGCCAGTTGGAGGACCATGTGGTCGTCGATTATGTGGAGGCTGTTGTCCAGAGGATTGATAGCCAGCTCAGTCGGCCAGCGAAGATGAACCTCTTCGACGTTCAAGGTCCCTTCGCAGGGGATAGGCTTCCAGTGAGACTTGTGCATGTGGTTCCCAATCACAGTGGTGATGATCCCGTCTCGATCAACCATCCTGATGTTGGTGCCATCAGCAAAGTAAAGGACATTGTCAGCTGAAACGGCGACGCCTTTGGGGTAAGCTAGCTTGGCGTCTCTAGCAAGCGCTCCATCACCACAGTGGGCTTCGTCGCCAGGTAAGCAACGTTCTCCTGATCCTACGACAGTCTCCCAATTGTGGTCCGGGTCTGTGTAATCATTGACGTCCCTGACGCGGATGATCTGGTGTGATTCTGGGTCTGAGATGTACAAGACACCATCCAGAGGGCTCAAAGCAATGTGGTACCTGTAAGACACTCTAGTAGCGTTAAGTCTTACGACAGTCTTGACTGTGCCATCGACCAGGATCTTGCGAATCAGGTTGAAGTCTCCAACAAAGATAGCTCCGTCTGGAGACGCTGCTAAAGCTACTGGAGCCAGTAGTCGTTGCTTGGAGGCCTGGCCATCGCAATCAAAGCAATCTAAAGGTCGTTGATGTCCATCTCCCATGGTAGTAAGGATGACTCTTGGTTTGTGCTTGAGGTAGATGTTGCTGCCGTCACCCTTCTGCAAGATTCCCTCGTGGAAGTTGTAGCGGTGGTGGATGTCCAGGTTCCAGCCTCCTACTTCAGAGATAGACATATCATGGCCGCTGAGCTTGGTCGTCTGGACGTCCCAGATGATGTCTTTGCAGTCCGCATACTCGTACCCGACTTTGACCATGGCTGTCGTCACGCCGTAGACTCTTTGCCGGTAGACGTTCAATCGGTTCCAGGCGTAGGTGAACTTGATCACTGGATCAGCCTCGAAGGTCTTTTCAAAGAGAATTCCTTCGATGGTGATGCGGAGATGGATCAGGTTCAAGGTCGGTGGGATACTTTCTGGAGTCAGCTGCAGCTGGATCGTTGATAAGTAGCCTGATGCGCGTGAACTGTGGTAGACCAGGTTCAGACCAGTTCCAGGGATTTGCAGACTTTCTTGGACCACTTGGGACTCTGCTAAAATGGCGCTCTTCTCAGGACACGCTCCTTGGAACCCGTGCTTCCAGGTTGCCAAGACTACGGGCTTCATCTGATCGTAGTCGTGCGCTGCACAGGCATGGGCAATGTGAATTGGAGGCTTTTCGTCGACGGTGCTCATTACAATCCGATCGATTATCACCACCTGAAACAATTCAAAGGTTAGGATCCAATTTCCAAAGTCTTGGAGGATTCAAGATGATAACTGATGACTCACCTCATTCCAGGGAACAAAGACGATGTGGGTCTGGGGCTTGAACGGCGAACGGCCAAACTGGAGAGTGACAGCACCACCGCCATTAACCAGAAGATCAAACCATCCGTCATCTCGGGTCAGCGTAAAGCCTTCCAAGGGTGTGCTGGTACTAACTCGGACTCCCATCAAGCCAGTTCCCATTGATGTCACCACTCTTCCGCGCACCACTGCAGATCGACTGTGGAAGAAATTGAATTAGTTTATGATAGCTAACAGATTATTGATAACACTACTGATCTAATTGCTAGCATAAAAGAATGTTAAGCTTGCAAAACGTCAACACAGGAGGAAAATGGTCATGCAAACAGAAAAATTCGCCGGTTAAATCTACGTTCACGCGCAAGGAATTAATTGGTCACCACAGTCTTACCTGGTGTTGAAGTGATTCCAGAAGACGCTAGCAGCACGGATAAAACAGATTGGTTAGAAATAAATTTATAAATTACCGAGTAGGCTGAATTAGAAACAAGAAAAGCCGAACGAGAGATAATGCCTTTATTCCCGGTAGGACAGGGTTAAGTATTTACATCACATGGTATTGACATGGGTCACAACATTGCAGTTATTGGTTTGTCTCTGGGTTAATCTTATTGACGATACTCACCTTTCGTTGAAGCTCTCCTGTCGTGCGTAGTTCTGAAGGCTGCCTTCGTCAATCAGGAATTTCATTCGTTCGAAGAACGACGCTGTTATTGCTGGTGGCTGCTTTCTCAGAAGGATATCAATAGGTTTGGGTGCGGACACGCACAATTGGCTGCCTCTGCAAGCGTGGTTTCCACAGCACTCGGGATCAGCACAGTCGATTAGTCCATCTGCAATACCATCATCATTATCCCACTGCTAACCACTATCATCATCATCATGATCATCATCATCATCATCATCATCATCATCAACCTACCTTTGTCATTGTCCCGTTGATCACTGCAATTCTGCTCCAAGAGAACGCCGCAGTCTTTTCCATCCCATCCATCATAGCACCTGCACTCCCACTGAGCGTCAACATTGACCCTGCACTGGCCATGGCCGGAACAAGAGTTAGGACAGCCCTCCATGGTGCAGTGCCTTCCGTTCCACCCAGTAACGCAAAGACAGGTTCCGTTCTTGCACTGACCATGTTCGTTGCACCTGGGATCGCATTGCTTTAGATTGCAAAGCTCGCCAGACCACCCTGGGACGCAGTCACAAGCATTATCCACGCAGTGACCATGAGGACCGCAGTCCAGGTCACAAAGCTCCTTAGAGCAGTCATCCCCTGACCACATAGGCTCGCAGTGACACGTCTGAGTCTCCAGATCAAAGTTTCCATGGCCACTGCAGTCTGGAAGACACTGCAGAGCTTCCTTGTCCATTTGACTGCAATCGACTCCCTTCCAGCCTTTCTTACAGATGCAGGTTCCTTCAGCGCAGAACCCGTGACCTGAACAGGTCGGATGAGGACAGTCAGGTTCCTCGCAGAACTTGCCTTTGTACCCTCGAACGCAGTTGCACTTGCCGTTGGTACAATGCCCGTGACCATTACAATCAGGAACTTCACACTCATCGTGCCTCAAAGAGCACTCCTTGCCTTTCCATCCGGGATTGCATTGACATTCGCCGTTGATGTATTCCCCGCGCTGGCTGCAGAGCACGGGGCACACACTCTCGCTGCAGTCTTCACCTCCAAATCCTGGGTTGCACTGGCAGTGGCCTAGAAGACACTCTCCTTTGCCGCTGCATCCGTTGGGACAGTTGTGGGTCATGTCTTCAGCAATCACCGCGATGAAGGATATTTCTTGGGGGTCTCCGTCGTCGTTGTACAGAGATAGGAACCAGTGACCAGGTTCCATGTAGTGGGTTACCTCTTTTTTGATTGACGGCTGGAACAGAAAGGATCATTATCATCACATTGATCAGGAAACATCAGAACCATCAGTTTGGATCAATGTATCATCAACTTACATGAGAGGCTCTGGTAGTTCTAGCCTTGAATCCACTGAGGACCTCCAGGAGATCATACTGAGTGTGAGTAGGCAGCGCGTTTCTCCTGGCATAGACGCCAATAGACGCTCCTCTGGGAATACTGTAATCAAACCTGACGTAAGCAGCCTCCGATTGGTAGAACTGCATGTTCCAGTAGCTGTACGCAGGAATCTCTTTTTTTAAATGCTGGCCCAAGCTGACCTGAGCAAAGGTTGTGCCGTCTGGAGGAAAAGACCTGGCAGGAAAAGTCCTAGCACCTGAAATTAGAAAAATACTTTAAAAAATATTCATCAACTGGTGAGATAACAAAGACTATCAAAGGTTAATTAGGCAGCAGTTAGTGTAACATGCAGAAGCTGTGGCAGCGACCTCACCTTCGAGGATTAGGATTGTTGGCTCTTGTGGCGTACCACAAGAGTCATTACCAACAGAACTATCAGTAACACCAGTATCATCAGTGATATTATCAGTAGTGCCACTTGCATCATCTAGAGTGGTTAAGGTATTAAACTCCTGAGTGTCCTCGGCTGGAAAAAAGCCCCAGTCATCATCGTCAGAGTCCATGCAAGGGCAAGAGCACTCACACTCGCCTCCAGCCCAAATTGGTGGAGGTGTAGCTGGAGGCTTGGGAGGAGGAGGAAGTTCGTACGAATTAGGAATGGTCACCACGTTAGGATTAGTGCCAGGGTCACGCGGGACAGAGATAGACACTACGTAGAGTTGCTTGGGGGCTGACTTTGTGTCCGAGCTGGAGATGGTCACATTCACCTGTATCATTTCTGTGGTAGTATCATGCGAAGTTTCTGTTATTTTGTTGGTCTCCACTTCCATTGACTCTCCAAATTCCGAGCCCAAAGTTGGCGGGTCCTCTTCCTCAATAGTGTAGGTGTTTCGTCCTGAGTTTGCTCGGTCGTTCAGCGCGACTATCTCAATTACCTCGGAGTTGTACAGCGAACCCGGAAAATCTTGCTGGGGTACTTCATCTAGCAAATCGCGGTCTGGCTCCTCCCTGGAGGACTCTCTAGGAAGATCAGCGGTGATTTTTACCACCGGAGCATCAGTCGTTGCTGATCCGGCAGCAGTACTCAGCTCCAGATTATCAGTAAGTGGGCTTGAAGCCTCTAAGGTTGGAGTTTGGGAGTCGAGATTGCCAGTAGTTGATGTTCTTGGGTCATCAGTCGCTGAAGCTTGAATTATTACAGGTGTTTTTGAGGCTAAAATTGATCTTCGATCTTTTGAGAGTGATTTTTCAGAGTCTGGAGGGACCTCGATGGCTAAGATGGATGCTTGGTCATCGGAAAGTGTCTGAAGGTCATTGAGAGTCGGATTTTGAGCCTCAGAAGTTGGTGGAGCAGTTGAAGATGTCTCCTGAGCATCAAAAGTTGAAGAGGATACCTCCTGATCATCAAAACTGGACATTGCACCATCAGGATCAGGTGTGTGACCTTCAGGGAGTGTCTGATCATCAAAAGCTGATGGATTGGTCACAGAATAAGCCTCTTGATCATCAAAACTGGTTTTTACATCATCAAGATCGGGTTTTGGACCTTCAGAAGGTATCGGATCATCAAATCCCTGGTTCTGATCATTCAAAATCATTTCTTGATCACTAGGAACTGGCTCCAGAGCTTCAGGATGGACCTGGACGTCCAAAACAGAGTCCTGATCATCAACGCTGACCTGCTGATCATCAAAACCTGAGGTTTGACCTTCAGAAGCAGCATTCTGATGATCAGTAGTCAACGTCCAAGCATCAGAAGTTGCCTGATCATCAGAAATCGTTGTCCCGTCATCGCTGAAGATTGTCTGCTCTTGAAAAGTGGAACTACTAGTAGTAGACCCGAAAGAAGCATCTCTTGCATCACTACCTATAGAACTAGCTTCAGAAAACCCACCACCGTGCTCAGTTAAATGATCATGCATAGTTACCGTGTCAAACGGAGGATTAACCAAGTCCCAATTGTCATGCTGACTAGTGTCTCTACGCTTTCTACTGTAAACATAACCATTACTATCTATATGATCTCCTGGATTCTCACCTCCTGCAGGTTGTCTTGCTCGTCCAGGGCTTGACGTAGCCGAGGCTGACGTCGCGTTCTTTGTCTCCAGGCTCTTGTCCTGGCTGTCCACCAAAACGTTGCAGGCTTTGGTGGCGTGGTACGGCCAAGTGACCGAGCTTGATGCTGGAAGATTGTTGATCATTAAAATCTGATTGATAATCATGATTGTTGATTGATGATTGTTTACTTACCGGCCAAGTAGATCAAGGCACCAATCAAGCAAATGGCAATGGTGATCGCAACTATCGCGATCAACTTCCAGCTGCACCAGTCCATGCCCTTGCGAAAGTGGCACCTGATGCTTTGTCTTCTCATCGGGATCATCGATGGCGCGTGGCCGTAAGGCAGTGGTACCCTGGAAATTTTTTTTCATTAGAATTTGGAGAAGAGAGAGGGGGAAAATTATAAAATTTATTACTCACCTGTCCATATTGTTTTGTAGCTCTACTTTTATTGGACTATTTCCTGTTGACTGGTGCTTGTTATTGTATTCATTCTTCGTATTCTCTGGAAAATTCAAAAGTAGTTAGATTTTGATGATGAGAATGATAGGTTGGAAGGATTTATCAGTCAAAATTGAGTTTTTTTTATCAAATTTTAGCGTTTTTGAAGACTAAATCGGGATCTATTGGGGTAAAAAAATTTTTTTTCCAAAAACATATTATTGGATCTTGTAGAGTATAAAATTCTGCGTAAAATGATTTATAACAATAGTACTTTTGATGGTATGGATCATTTTTAAATGAAGGTTAAAGTGGAATTTTTCAGAATTTTGAGGAAAATTGTGTTTTTTGACACTAAATCGGGATTTTTTTTGAGAAAATTGAAATTAAATTAAAAACTAATCACTGAAGATTCTAGAATATTGAATTCCGCGCAAAATGATGTATAACAATAATAATTTCAATAGCGTAGATCATTGAAAAATCACTGTTACAATAAAACTTTAAGAATTGTGTAAATATTTTTCTCACATTTTTTGGGCGATAATTTGTCGTAGTATTATAAGTGTAGCAAAACGTATCCTTGAGCGAAAACTTGAATTACTCGAAGAAGATGGAGGGGGAAAGGAGAAGGGTGGATTGAAGTTCTCAATCGGAGGGTCGATACTTCCTTGAAAGGCTTTGTCTTGCGCTCCAGGACCTCCGTAACCTCTATTTATCTACAGTGCAGTCTAGCGTGGGAAGCCCCTGTAATGCCCCTCTAATTGCGGGTGTGCCCAGAGGAAGGCCCCGAATGACCAAGTGATTACGCCAACCGTTTACTGAGATTGCCAGGGCATTTACTCACGTGATATTCTCGTTCTGACTTCAACGAATAAGGCCCCGGGATAGAAAAAGGAAAAAGATTGATCGAATGGGATGGTCTGAGAACATTTTTTTTGACAGTATTTGACGATCACGTGCTTAATTTTGCGGAATTTATTTTTTGATCGAGATTTTTTTGGACATCCTGGCAAATAAATATAAATTGTTGTATATTATATCATGCAAAATTTAATAGTCTATAAGATTCATTCATTAGTTTTTAATTTAATTTCAATTTTCTCCGAAAAAATCCCGATTTAGTGTCAAAAAACACAATTTCCCTCAAAATTCTTAAAAATTCCACTTTAACCTTCATTTAAAAATTATCTATAACATCGAAAGTGCCATCATTATACATCATTTTACGCAGAATTTTATACTCTACAAGATCCAATCATAAGTTTTTAGAAAAAAAATTTTTTTACCCCAATAGATCACGATTTAGTATCAAAAAATTCAAATTTTTCTAAATTTTCCAAATTTTTTCTTTCCATTTCATTTTAAAATGATCCAAACCATAAAAATTCCTATTATTATACACTATTAAACGCGGAATTTAATACTCTACAAGATACACTTGTTACTTTTCAAGAAAAAAATTTTTTTTCCTCAAAAAATCCCGATTTATCATTAAAAAATTCCTCTTAGCTACCTCAAGTCCGAAAATTCTCACCCAAAAAAATTGTGGGAATAATTTTTTACAACAGATGGACAGCATACGTCAAATCGTCACGCAGCACTTAGAATAAATTAAACGAAAATAATTTTATAGCCCATGAAGCATCTGGAAGGTCAACAGGGTTCGAGCGTGGGACAGTACATAAAAGATTGATGGTCCATCAAAAGAAACTTACTTGGTGGTTTGTTGTAAAAATTTCCTGATGGCGTTCTCACTAGACAAGAGGGCTCCAAATCAAGATCGCGGTCGTGGTCGCTCGCGTGGCTACCGGGCAGTCTTCCGTTGAGCCGACTCATTGTGGGGTTGCGAGGAGGCACATCGGGCGGGCCCCGGGGTGCCGAGTTGTCCAATAAACAACCTGAAAGAAAAACGTCCCTTATTAAAAGTCTTTAATACTCCTCCCAGGAGCCTCCCAACTTAAAATCACTCCTAGAATCTTTATCGGTATTCAATTCTGCGTCGTTTAAGCCCTCACACGCCTATATTCGCTATTTGACGCACACAGATAGCACACACGACGCACACGGGGGAAAATAATTGTACATAGGCTTGCGGGTACTCATTTTACGCGAAATCGAGTGCTAGTTACGCCACTTGAGCCTGTTTTTCTCTAAAAAAATCCTGGCGCCAGCCAGAGTGGGTAAAACGGGTCACTGACTTGAAGAAGTGTGTTTTTCCGGCTGACACGATTGTATAAACATGTTTTATGAGTGTTTATCTTTATTATACACTTTTTGGAGCCAGAACCGTTATCACTACTCGAGACTAAAATATATATATATAGGTTTTTATTTTATCTGCTCGGATCTTAGCCCCGAGCTTGTCTCTTCTTTTCAGTCTCAGCCGCCATCAATGCACTTGAGACAGCTATCCACCCACGCTATGAATAAGCCCATAGAAATAAAACGGCTTTTTAAATTCTACAGTTGCTCTTTTCATTTTTTGTTACGTAAATTCCGGTTCTAAGTCGCCGTTTTTCGTTTTTTTTCTTATAAATAAAATTTCTAAGAAAAAAATACGGAGATACCCTTAGAGGTTACAAAGGGTTGAAGGTTTTAACCCTAGCGTATTGTCACATCCAGCTGCGAGATATCTATCTAATTTCAGCTTTTATTAACTGATTTTTTTTCTTATATATTAGCTCGACTGGATTATAGACTAGGAGGATTATTAGGGACTAAGTTTTAGGTATTGTCACGAGAGAAATTTTTTATTGGTGATTTCTAAGAAGTAGTTGTCAGATTTAAGGTCTAAATAGGGAGTTGAAGGATGGGAAATTGAGTTTTTGAGATAAAGTTTACGTTTTTTGAGATTAAATCGAGATCTATTGGGGTAAAAAATTTTTTTTCTATAAAGTTATGATTGGATGTTCTAGAGTATAAAATTCTGCGTAGAATGGTGTATAATGATGATACTTTTGATGACCTAGATCATTTTTAAATGGATGTTGAAGTGAAATTTGTGAGAATTTTGAGGAAATTCGAGTTTTTGGTACTAAATCGAGATCTATTGGGGTAAAAAATTTTTTTTCCTAAAAAATTATGAGTGTATCTTATAGAGTATTAAATTTTGCGTAAAATGGTGTATAATGATAATACTTTTGAGAGCCTAGATCATTTTTAAATGGATTTTGAAGTGAAATTTTTAAAAATTCGGCGAAAAATTGCGTTTTTTGGCACTAAATCGGGATTTTTCCAAAGTAAAAAATTTTTTTCTCAAAAACTCATCAACTCAGCTAATAGAATATTAAATCCTGCGTAGAATGATGTACACAGATTTGTTTTTATCATTTATTATGTAACGAAAAATCCTAATCAAAAAATGAATTTCTTCAATTTTCCGTCTTTTTGACTGAATATTCGCATTATCTTATTAATTAAATAAAAAATTTCGATACCAAGTTATAAAAATACTCAATTATAATAAGCTTGAATAAGTAATTGACCACTTGATTATTCCATATCACCGCTCACGGAAATTGCACCACTATCCTATTTATGATCACCTAGTTTTATAATATTTATACTCTTTACTGGTTAATTTTTGACAACAAACCATAAAATAAAATAAAATAGTCTATATTTCTTGTACCTTTAATACTACAAAAAGAAAAAAAAAATTTGTATGAATGAAAACTTTGACCTGAAGAATAACAATGCTATTGTACAACTTGGACAGTTATACCTGGGCACACAATGTCTAGTCACTTTTATGACCCTTTGTACCCTTGGTACTTTTGAAGGACCTAAATTTACTTAGTTGGCAAGATTATAAATTACCTTTACAAAAATATAAATAAATAAATTTTTTATCAGGGGTTGAAAAAAAAAAATATAACAAGAATTGTCCATTAGCATAAATTATTGTGACTAATTTAAAAATGATTTTTTAATGACTTATTTTGAAGCTCAGTAATTACTTGAATGTTGAAGTCAACCAAGATTATTATAATTTTTAATGTACTCTGATGGTTATCTCGATACGCCGACAAATGATTTAAATTATAGAGCTTTTGGTCTATTGATCAATTTTCTTTTAATTCAATCACTGTCTGTCAAATCACGGCTATCTGATTGGAATTTTTTTATGGGAATTTAAATCTTAATCCGTGGAACAGTTATGTAGCTTCAAAAATTTTATTTATTTGACATTTTTAGATTGACGTTAGATAGAATTGTAAATTGGTATAAAAAAGACCGAAATTATTAAAATTCTTAAAGATTCTATTTTTAACTAAGATTTTTTTAGGCTTCAGGGCTGATAAATGGTTATTGCTGTACCTCATTCTACGCGGGGTTCAATAATCTACGAGGTGCTTTGATGATTTTTTGGAGAAAAAATTTTTTTTGATAAATAGATCACGATTTAGTGTCAAAAAACTCAATTTTCTACATAATTCTTGATATTTTTACTTTAACAGCCATTTAAAAATGATTCAGATTATTAAATGTATCATTGTTATACACCATTTTACGCAGAATTTTATAATCTAGAAGATCCATTCATTGGAATTTGTAAAAAATTACATTTTCCTCAAAAAAATCCCGATTTAGTGCCAAAAAACCCAATTTTCTTCAAAATTCTTCTAATGTTCACTTCAACATTCATTTTAGAATGATCCAAACTACCAAATACACTCTATGATACACCATTTCACGCAGAATTCTATAATCTACAAGATCCATTCATCAAAACTCAAAAAAAATCTCCAATTCCCCCAAAAAATCTCGAATTAGTTCCAAAACTTCTCATAAAAATCATTCACACCTCATTACAAGTTCCCGATTCAACAACGTCTCCCCATTATACCTCCTTAACACACATGATACATCAAAAAAGCGACCTTGAAATTGACTCTCGAATTTTCAGATACTCAAAAAAATTTTTACAAAAGATTTCGAACTTGAAAACCAACAAAGGAGCATCAATAGAGAAACAAATTCGTTGGCTCGAATTCTCAGAACACAAAAAGAAGTAGAGGACTCTCATCTCTAATAAATTCCATTAGACACGGGCTCTTAGTTCTCAGATGGTGATGGTATGTGTCTTCCCCTCTCCAAGAAGAAAAACACTCTACTCTACTCGTGTTTGCCCAAAAAACAGATATTATGTTACACGTTTTGACATACCGAATTGTGTAAGCATCTATTACGCGGCCGGGTGCGACAACACTGAACAATATAGTAGTGCCCGGTACCGAAAAAGAGCAAGGATCCATTGATCCATTGAAGAGTGTAAAATCTTTGAAGATCCAGTCAAGCTTCAACGAGAGCGTACCTGTCTTTACAGTCATTGAGAAAGTACCCCATTAATTTGCTCCTCACCTGGCACCTGGTCAACAGATTTGTTCGCGGTTTGTCCTTACGTGTTAATAGAGACACTTTAGAGTGATAAATTGTCGTTAGTTTGGTTGAAATTGATGATTAAAGGAAGCTATTATTGAAATTTATTCTCAAGAGATCAAAAAAATTGTTTACAAAAAAAATTTTGTCATTTTTCCAACAAAAATTGGGATTATTGGAAAAACTATGGGACTTAGGAAAATTTTATAAGTGACCAAAATTGTAGAGAATAAAATTTTCTAACTAGATACTCTGAAAATTTTCCAAAAATTCCAAAAATAACTCCATAAATCACAATAACAATTACATTCAAGGACACCCGCGCCTTCATTTAAAAATCAATACAAACTTTCTCCAGAATAAATTTTCCGGGCTCGGTTAATGTTAAGGCTTCCATTGAAGCTCCAAATTATAAATTCAAATTCCAAAAATGTCCATAATTACCCCCACCCCTAAGAAAAAAAAAATAAATAAATAGGGTGTCATTTTGAAAGAGATCCGTTAATTCCGCGATTAACTACGGACTATTTTTCTAGTCTCTCCTTACTATCAGCTATCCGAAATAAATCCGTAAAGCCGGTGGCTGAAGATCGATGTGACTTGTCTGCGTTAGCCGCCCTCCCTGGCACCCCAGCGAACTAGGAGGGAGCGAGAGACAGTTACTGTGAAAAAGGGACGGAAGAACTCTGGGGAAGAGTGTTGGCAAGCAAAATAACTTAGATAAGTCAAAAAAATAGACAGTAGTCCTGCATTTGGCAGCTCAAGGATATTGAACACAGATATCCACGATTCACCCCTGGGTGTGCCTTCTTCCCCGATTTATCGACCCTTTACTCACATACACACACCAATTAGATCCCCAGAAAACGCACGTGCCGTCTTTTAATGAGCAAGATTTTTTTTTGGTAATTAAAAATCATTTTTTTTTTACCCAAAAGATCTAAACTCGAGATTAACGTTCTTTGGTAGAGAATTTTACAAGGAAAAAAAGTAATTTTGGTCGGTCAAAATTGGTCCAGTGGTTTCCGAGATATCACCATTTTTATTTTTAATTTGACCTGAGCGCCATCTACAAAAAAGTGATAACACGGCTTAAAGGAAGTTGCCCTCCCTGGCACCCCAGCGAACTAGGAGGGAGCGAGAGAGACAGTTACTGTGAAAAAGGGACGGAAGAACTCTGGGGAAGAGTGTTGGCAAGCAAAATAACTTAGATAAGTCAAAAAAATAGACAGTAGTCCTGCATTTGGCAGCTCAAGGATATTGAACACAGATATCCACGATTCACCCCTGGGTGTGCCTTCTTCCCCGATTTATCGACCCTTTACTCACATACACACACCAATTAGATCCCCAGAAAACGCACGTGCCGTCTTTTAATGAGCAAGATTTTTTTTTGGTAATTAAAAATCATTTTTTTTTTACCCAAAAGATCTAAACTCGAGATTAACGTTCTTTGGTAGAGAATTTTACAAGGAAAAAAAGTAATTTTGGTCGGTCAAAATTGGTCCAGTGGTTTCCGAGATATCACCATTTTTATTTTTAATTTGACCTGAGCGCCATCTACAAAAAAGTGATAACACGGCTTAAAGGAAGTTATAAGGAGTTAAAATATCCTTAATTGAACGAAATCGCTCCAATAGGTCCCGAGATATTTACATTTTAATTTTTGTTATTATTGAATCTGACATCGCGGGTTCGAATCCTGAGTAGGTTTATTTATTTATTTTTTTTTAATTAAAAATCGTGTTTATACAAGTATTAACTACATTTCTAATTAAAAAATGAAAAAAAAATCCATTTGAAATTTTTTTTTTGAGTTTAAATTAAAAATTTGTCCAAATTTTGACCTGCGCGATTTGCACTCGGGACTTAACCCACTACCTAGAGGCTGTCACAAGGAACAAAATAAACTTTTAACCACCAAAATCAGCCCATAAAATCCTTAGAAATTCAAAATTTAATTTTTCTCACGAAGGTCGTGGGTTCGATTCCCATCAAAATATTTTTTTATTTTTATTTTTGACTAAAAAAATCTCCTCTGCTATTCTTCCAATAAATTTAAACTAAAATTGCTGTCAAGCACTTCTGACACAAATTATCCAACTTTTTCTCCAGAAAATTAAAAAAAATCACTTTTTTTTTCTGTTTCCAGGTAGTTAAAATCATAGGAGGGTCAGGATTTGGGCCAAACACTTAATTGCTGGGAAAACAATTTAGTATTTAAGCCCAAACAGGCTATTAAGTTGACCCTCACCGGAAGTAAAAATTTCGGGGCAATTTTATAGTGAGGTCTTGATAAAAAACGAACCTCGAGCTCCGTAACAGTAAGTATACTCGTTGTAATCAATGCAGGACCTCTTTATGAGTTGCTCATCGGGCACCAAATCCAGAAGGGCCGTCGGGTCGCACATTATCGAGGATTCATTTGATGAATTAAGCATCAGGACATCGAAATCATCGTCCTTGTTATTTAAATTGTGATGGTGATACATCAATATTATTATTGATATTTTTTACACTTATTATTAGCACTGACACACACACATGTCACTAAATAAGTAACCGGGAGGAGAAAAAAAAATGCGAAACTGCCCTCTCGACGGAACAGCGAACACTGAACTGACTTCCGAGCCGAGCCGACCCTAAAGATTCCGCATCTGAGCGTCTGCATTCGAGTGGATGGTGGGGGCTCACTGGAGGAGGAATACTAGGGGAGAAATACCAAGGAGAGGGGGGTTATTTAAGTTCGTTCATAACGATCGAACATTTACTAGGCCGTAATTTAACTTTCTTTCAGATTTTTTTAGGATTTTCCCTTAGAAAAAAATGATGGATGTTTATAAAAATTTTTTTATATTTTTTTCAAGATTGCTGAGGGTCTTAGGAGTAATTTGAGGCCTCGTAGAGCTCGCTAGCTCAATTAGGGCCCGAGATATTCCCCATCGAGTACTTGAATTTTGAGAATTTTTGAGTTTTTTCGATTTTTGAGCCTGGAAAATTGGATTAAAAATTTATTTTATATATTTTAAGGGTAGAAATGGTTATTAGGAAACCTTGAGAATGTAATTTGAGGATTAAATTATTTTTTGAAATTTTAGAAAATTATTTTTGGGACCTAAGAGGTAAAAAAGTGGAAATTTCTTAAGTTTCAAGTACTTGGCGCAGATTTTCTCGAGCCCTAATTGAGCTAGCGAGCTCTGCGAGGTCTCAAATTACTCCTTAAAGCTCCTATTATTCAGTTCCACTATCAGAATATTAAAAAAAAATTTTTAAACCCGTTTTTGGTGACCGAAAACTCAGAAAAGTCAAATTTTCTGACTTTTTCGGGGGTTTCAATTTTTTTTACACTCAGCGCCACCTGGAAAATTTTTTTATATTTTTTTCTGGTAACTAGAGTCTTTAAGCTTTCCATAAAAAATTTTTCCAGCTTTCTATTTCAATTTTTCAGAGAGTTACAGCATTTTGAAAATGGTACATACTTCCGATTTTGGTCCGATTGGAAAAAAACAGGAAATGCGGGATGAAGATTGAAGCGTATCATTAAATGAAGATCGTTAATTTCAGATGCTCCAGTGCTCCACAGATTATAATTTTAACGGGGCACGACATACGGCAAGCGGTACACATATAGTATGTTTGATAAAATAGAGAATAACAGTAGACACATGGATAATTTCTCATCCTTTGGCTCATGAATTTCGTTTAGCTGAGCGAATGCCTTGTTTGATATCATCGTTATTATTATTATTATTCCAAGGGCGCTTTATTGGTGTGTAACCTGCTCACTATCCGACATCTGTTCGTAATATATATAATACCTTGTATCGTGTATCGCATATCGCTTCGCCAGATATTTTATAAAACAAACAGAAAATAAAATAAATAATCCAGACTCATTCATTTTTGCTCCCCTGACAGACTCTAACCTGTTTTTGTTTACAAATTTGCTCAATCGCCTGAGATTTTTCCACATCATTGCAAGCTCACTTGACCGTTTTTTTATTATTGTACGTCATTTTTATCAAAGCTATAAATTATACAACTTCAATTATTGACTAAGGGATGATTTTTAACTACTTGGCGTTGGATCGTTCCTAGGAGCCCGATATCTCCTAAAATATTGGACTTAGGACAAAAGTTACTATTAACTTTTTCATAGAAAATTAAATTTCCTACAGAAAGTGTCTCTTCTGATTTTTTGTAGGACCAATAGTTTAGGAGTTACAGCTTTGAAAAATATGAAAAGTATCAAAATTAAAAAATTTTTAAAGATTCTATTTTTAACTAGGATTTTTTTGGGCTTCAAAGCAGATAAATGTTTATTGTTATACATCATTCTACGCGGGGTTTAATAATCTAGAAGGTTCTGTGATGATTTTTTTAAAAAAAAATTTTTTTTGATAAATAGATCACGATTTAGTGTCGAGAAACTCAATTTTCTACAAAATTTTTGATATTTTCACTTCAACAGCCATTTAAAAATTATCCAGATTTTCAAATGTATCATTGTCATACACCATTTTACGAGGAATTCTATATTCTACAAGATCCATTCATTTAAATTTATAAAAAACTATATCTTCCTAAAAAAAATCCCGATTTAGTGCCAAAAACTCAATTTTATTTAAAATTATTCAAATTTTCACTCGGCATTGGATCTTTCCTAGAAACCTGATATCTCCTAAAATATTGGAGTTCGAGCCAAAGTTGTAAGGACTTTTTTATAGAGAATTAAATTTTCTACAAATAATTACTGACATTTTTTTTGATAGACTCAACCGTTCAAAAGTTACGGTCGTTAGAATAAAAAAATTTTTTTTTTAATTCTTAATGGATATCATTGTTAGCATCAAATAAAAGATATTTGTGACAAATAAATATAATACGATAAATTTATGAACAATAATAAAATAAAAATTGTAAGAAGCACTTGAATCAACAAAAAGAATATTGTTTACGTTATTACAGAACACTTAAAAACGGCAATTGTTATCGATGCCCGTCCATCTGTTTCTTTCGTAAAGTAACAAAGGGTTCTTTTTAAATTTAAATTTTTAGGATCAACAAACAGAAGTATAATTATGCCCTGGACTTTTAGTCCCAAATGCATAGCAGTAAGATGATTCAATCGATGACTCAAAACGATAAGATACCCGAGACTATTCATCTGTAAGCAGATAGTGCCCTTTTTAAAGTAAAAATAGATTTAGATTTAGATTGGAAATATATATTTTTTCGAGGTTTTAGTTTTAACTTGAAATAGATGGAAAAATAAATAGAACGTTATGGATGCTATCGCTCCAACGGATGTTCACTAGGGTTTCTGAGGTTTCCTGTCGGAGAAGTATCGGTTACTTTTTTCATTAATATTATATTGTTTTTTTTTTTTTTTTGACTTTACCAAGCCATAACTCGGAAAATGTCAATCTTGTGGAAAAACGTTTCGAATATTTTTTGTAGGAAATTTTATTTCCTATAAAAAATGTCCTAAGAAATTTAGTCGTAAGTCCATTATTTTAGGAGATATCGGGTTCCTAGGAACGATCCAATGCCAAGCAGTTAAAAATCGAGTGTTCTACTTCTCAAGGCTGTACCTCGGAAAATATTGATCCTATTGAAAAATTTTTAGAACCTTTTTTGTAGAAAATTAATTTTTCTACTAAAAAGGTCCTGATAACTGAGCTCCTAAGTCCAGTAGTTAAGAAGTTAGATGCAAAAATGTATCGTCGAAGCAGGTGACGGAAGTATGAAAAGAAACTTTGGTTTCTATTTAAAGACCCCTTTCTAAACTCACCTTTATATTTGTCTTTCACCCTCGGGTTATGGTTATTATCCACTCTCCTTTGGAATCCGTCCGTCCCCCGACTCACTGCTACCCCGACAGACTCGCAACTAACGAAATAGTAACATGAGAGCATACCGCCTAATGCGATGTAATAGGAGCAATTGTTCGTTGTCAGGCCAATTTGAGAAGCAGCCAGCAATTTGCTCTCACCCCAGAACCGAGGGTTGAGGTTCTGTCCCCTCCGGAAAAGGCGTACCACTGTCCCTTTTCACTTTTTACAAAGGGTTGACACAATTATGACCCGTATTACCCCGTAGGATTTTTTTAGAGCAAAACTAGTTTCATTTTTCGATTCCTAAGAGCATTCCGCGTAAAATGAGTACCCACAAGTATATTTTTCTTCAAATTTGACCCGTGTGCGTCGTGTGTGCTATTTTGTGCGTCGGGGGACTTTTTGACCATGTGGATACTCAAACTCCGTGGAATCGCTTGAGGAATATCGGCACAGGGTTATTTTTGAGAAAATCCAGCTGTGAAGCAACTAAAGCCCGAATAAAACCCAGATGTGCCACGTGGGGATCGAAATAGCTGAACGTGCCGGAGAATTTATGAATATCTGTAAAAACGAGGCAAGTATGTATTGTCGCTTCGGTGTAACCAGTCCCTACACAATGGACCTGCTGCTGCACAAAGGAACAAACGAGAGAGCGTGGGCGCACCATTTGCATAATCGGCCAGCAGCCGGCCACCAGTCCAAGATCTACGGCCAACTTACCCGATTACCATCTCGTTTAACTCCTTTGTTTCTGCCGCTTCATTCCGAAATTTGAATTAAATTCAGTGTTTTAAAAAAAAAATTACCCCTCCGAGAATCGAACTCGCGACTTTCAGGTCGAATTTTAAATTGCGAATATTTCGGGATCTAGTGGACCGATTTTGGCGATCAAAAGTTACTTTTGTTCCTCGAAACATTCTCTAGGCAGTAGTTTAAGTCTCAAGTTAAAATCGTTCAGGTCAAAATTCACCTAAAATAATGAAATTCAATTTAATAAATATAAATTTCTTCCAGTCATGGAGGAGTGCTCCCGAAATCAGATACCAGTCACAACATCCTCAGTAAAATCCATGTAAACTTGTTCTCACTCCGGGGGGTAAGCCCTCGGGAAAATATTAACCCCGATCCAAAGTGCTCAGAACCGAAAAACTCGAAACTTTACGAAAAATTTAGATAGCGTAACAGTAGACTGTAGACATTAGACCAGTGGGAAATTATACAACCGGCTCAGTTACCGGTACAACTATATACGGAGGTATCCGATCCGATGATCCGAACTTCCATCAACCGCCTAAAGTTTCGATCGAACACCTCAGGTGGTCTATCCACCCGATACCGCCCCAACTTTCGTTATATCGCTCTCAATCTCAACTTTTACTTTCGGCCCGACCTGCCCCAAATTCACTCGCAAGTGATAACACGACCTAGAGGAAGTTACAAGAAGTTAAGTTTTCTTTGGACGGTCAAAATTGGTCCATTTTGAGTTTCTGAGATATCGCCATTTTTAATTTTAATTTGACCTGAGCGCCATCTTCAAAAAATTGATAACACGTTTTAGAGGAAGTTCTAAGGAGTTAAAATATCCTTGATTGAGTGAAATCGGCCCAATAGGTCCCGAGATATTTACATTTTAATTTTTGTTATTATTGAATCTGACGTCGCGGGTTCGAATCCTGGGTAATTTTTTTTTTTTTTTTTTTTTTTTTTTTTTTTTTTTTTTAAGAAGATTAAAGCAAGTTATTTAATTTTCTTATATAAAAATTTAAATATCTCAATAAATGTACTCGTTACCACAAAGATAAACGTGAAAGCCGAGACTTAGCGGACTGGTCGGCGTTCTTAGGGCACTAAGCCGGTGAAATTTATGCGGTTACGTAGGCGTCATGCCTTAACAGTCTCAGAGTTGTCATAACACTTATTATTATAGAAATATATATACATGCCCAGTACCGGTTTAAAAGACATCCAGCCGGGTCCAGGTATCGATTACACCTGGAATCATTAGATATTTTATTTCAATATTATTGTAGAGTTAAATAAAATATTTTACCTCCGGGTTTCCATCTAATAAAATTTAACTGCAAGAAACTTGATACTGGACACAGAGTCTGCTCGTTAAATCACGCCTTAGATCTACGCCATTTTAGTTTCAAAATTTGAAAATTGAGATTCCAGATAGAACTGCCGGCCAGCCAGAGGATATTGAATTTCTTCGGGTTTCAAATCTAAAGGGTCATCTAGTGTAACCATCCGTGGTATTTATTTTTAAGAAGATAAAATAATTGATACGGAAAGAATTTTCCGTGATAAAAAACTTCCGGGATGATTTTGAAGGCTTGGGAAATTTTTTAGATAAAAATAGACCTCAGGAGGCTGTGAGTCAGACTTTGGTGATTCAAAAACACCTATCATAAGTTATTTTGGGGTAATTTGGACCGTAGTTATGGCGTTCCTAGGAAAAAGTAAGTTTAAGGACTTGGCGTGGATTTTCTCGGACTCTAATTGAGCTAGCGAGCTCGGATTTGGCTCAAATTTCTCCTAAGACTTGCAGCTACTCAATTTTGAGCTCAAAATGAATCAAAAAAATTTTTAACACATTTTTCAAGCCCTTAAAAATATTCCCCTGATTTTCAAAATTTACTTAGATACATTTTGAGCTCAAAAATGTTCAAAAAAATTTTTTTTTTGAAAATTTTGACCCAAGTTGTTTAAAGAGAATATTCTAACGTTTCCAAAACGATTTAAATATAATTTTTGGGGTAATTTGGACCGGAGTTACAGGGCTTTAAAGTAATAAGTGGTATTTTTTGTGTGTTTTTCCTCGAAAAAAGTTGTTTTTGTGTAAAAATTAAGACTTAACTGAGAAAATAAATAGCTCCGGACGTAGCAAAGACTGAAAAAACATAAAAAAGCTACGGTTAAATTTTTATCCCTTTGGGGAAAGTTGAAAAGGACTTTTTCAGAAATAATAAAATTGCCGGAGGAATTAGTCGATTATTTTTTCAATAATAATAAATAATCCGAGAGCTGAATAAACAGTTTATTGTTCTGGCTTGGTACTCAAGAAAACTAAACCCAAGCTGAAATAAATTTAAAAATTGTTCGGCTGTCATCACAAAATTTTAAAATAAAATTTTATTTAGAAAAAAAAAATATCTAGATCAATTTTAACTTAAAAATTCTTGAAAAATCCCGATTGGATTATCGCCCTCTCGTATTTTTCAGCCGTAGATCTCCCGTGACCCCCTCCCTTTTCTAGTGAGTGGCAGCCCCTTCCACTGGCCGTAAACCGAGGCGTATATTGATCGACGGAGTCGAAAGGAGAAAAAGATAAAGATAGAGAGAAAAAGAGAGAGAGAAAGACAAGCTGTTGAAGATCCGTTGGTAAACCTCTACCTGGGTAGGTCAATGGGGCCTTCAAGAGCCCCCAAGAGCCACGTTAACGCCGTTGATGGCTCTAGCTTTTCACTCTCCAGTCCAAAGTTAAGACCGTCTGATTTTTACACCGATACTCAAATATTTATCCAACATCTCGTGATTCTTTTTATTTATTTATTGTCAGTTAACTTTGAGCGGCTTGAAAAGATATTTAAAAATTTTTTTTCAATATTTTTAGGATAGATCTAAATACTAGTAACTCTTAGGAGTTATTTGAGCCAAATCCGAGCTCGCTAGCTCAATTAGAGCTCGAGAAAACCCGCGCCAAGTACTTAAACTTACTTTTTCTTAGGAACGTCATAACTACGGTCCAAATTACCCCACAAATAAAATTCCGACGGTTTTGGAAACGTTAGACTCTTATCTTTTGGTTTCTGAGCTAAAATTTTGAGGAAAAAATTTTTTTGAGCCTTTTTGAGCTCAAAATGTGTCTAAGTAAATTTTGAAAATCAGGGGAATATTTCGAACGCCTTGAAAAATGTGTTAAAAATTTTTTTAATTCATTTTAAGCTCAGAATTGAGTAGCTGCAAGTCTTAGGAGAAATTTGAGCCAAATCCGAGCTCGCTAGCTCAATTAGAGCCTAAGTAATCCCACGCCAAGTATTTAAACTTTTTTTTTTACGTAAAAAATGCCATTACCATCGTCCAAATTGCCCCAGAATAAATTTTAATAAGTGTTTTAGAATCACCATAGTCTGATTGCACCACCCAGACTGTCGAAATTGATGTAAAAAAATTTCTAGACTGTCTTTAGGCGTAAAGTCACACGGATGCCAGAGTAATTTGAATTTCTAACCACGTGTGAGTTATTTTTTATTTATATACATATATATTTATTTATTGACTCGGTTATTTTGTCAGAAAAATAAAGATAAAGATCTATTTCTAAAGCAGGTATTCAGAAAAAAAAGGTCCGTCTTTTGTAACGGACCCATCTTACTATTTAGTTTTTATTTTTTTTCTTCTTGTCGAAATATAATCCTCAACTATTCCCTCGATCTAAACAATAACAGATAATTTAATAGACGTGATAAATTATTTATGACCTCCCATCAAAATATTCAATATGTAAATTATACTGATGTTTGATTATCGATAAATAAATAAAGGCGTGTCGTGTTTTTCGTGTCCCAGTCATTGGGAAAATTTTTAAACGCAATCTCACCCACAGTATCATCTTCTCCTTTCGATTCCCCGTAAAATGAGCACCCACACGTAGGGGTACGGAAATTTTAAAACCTGTGTGCGTTGTGTGCGATTTTCGTGCGTCGTGTGCGACTTTGACCCACATTAACGCATGTGGGTAGTCAAATTAACGGTAATTTCCTCAGGAATTTAATGATGAGGTTATTTTTTGTTTTTAGTTAAACTGTAAGACGCTAGAGGGCGAAACTAGGAGAATAGGGATAATTTTACTTTACCAATTTTTGGGCCTGGAAAATTCAACTCACCTGTAACAGAAAAAAATGATATTGTAATTAATATTTAACTTCTAGATAATGGTGATAATTATTTAAATATGGCGTCTGTTTTATTTTTACAGAGCTAAACACAAAACAATGAGTAAAGTAATCGGACGATCTCGAGACGCTTCTGGGTGGCTTGAGAAATGTGTTGAGCACTTGGTACTCTTAAACTATCCTATGTGTGTCGTATTATAAGTTGAAGCATAAAGGGGCTGGCTGGCTGGCTGGCTGCTGGGAATCTGGCATCGGCGTCCTTTATCCGCCCCGAGACCCGAGACCCGAGACCCGACCACGTGCTTGCTTCTGATACTTTTTTCTTTTATATTTTCAATGACGAGTGCTTTCACTATCGCTTTCTTATCGTGATCTCCGACCTACGCATCCGCTGGGTTGAGATAAGCTCACTTTATTTCACACGCTTTTTTGTGGGAGTTACCGGGTCATTTTACGGTACTTTTTTTCTCACCAGTTTTTGGAAATTTAAAATGAATCAGAGATTTTAAATCAAGAAGTCATTAGCTGTAAAATGAGTACCCTCAAGCCAGGATTGAGAAATAGGTCGAATTATTGAAGTGCGGTTTAGTGAAGTACGATGAAGTTCGATGAAGTACACTGAAGTACGATGTGTCAAACTTCATGTATTAATGAGAACTTAAGTATTTAAATCCATAATAAAATTATTAAAAAAATGAGTCAATCTCAAATGAAGTACACTGAAGTTTAATGAAGTACGATGAAGTACGGCAAAAAAAAATCATGTGGGTACTCATTTAATGCGTAATGACACTGAGATTATGAATGTGAATTTTAAAACGAATAAAATTGAATTGATGGCGCTACATAGCAGAAAAACACAAGAATAAAGATAAAATGTAGTTATAAAAGATATCAATAACCTCAGCTGAACTCATGAACTCTAATTTATGATGCATAATGTATCAGCTTATAGGTATGTATATCCGTCTATTATTGGCGATACAAACGATCTTATAGAGCAGAGTATAGAGTATAAAGTCTTGTGCTTATTATTGTATTGGGAGCGTCTGTATTCTGTCGAAGGCTCTCAGATTTTTCCGCTCGGCAGCCAACCGTATACTCGACGTGTGGTCTTATGCTTATTACGTCTTATATATATATATATTTTTTTTTCTATCTTTTTGTAAAGACGAGCGACCATGACTAAATGGATCGCGGGACCCAAGAATAATAATTCAAGTATTTGCGTTTTTTGTTCGCTAACAAAAGTCCGTAAGATTATCTATTTCTTTGTATATATTTATTATTATTATTTTTATTATTATTATCAAAATGAAAAATGATTTATTTATGTTGGTTTTAATGAAGCTAATGCTAACAATCACTGGTAATGTAATTTAAGTTCAACGTCTCTTTAATAGACCAATCGAGTTTAATAAGCGACTTTATTGTCATTAGTGTTTATTCTAACGAATTGGATGTAACTCAATGAAAAACCATGATAAAAATTTTATAAAAATATTTTTTGTAAAACAAAATGATCTATAGATCATTGATCTATAGATCCTTGATCAATGATCTATAGATTATTTTGTTTTTCAAAAAGTTATTTTTCGTAAAATTAATCAAGGATTACAATTGCCAAAATTCATGATCTATAGATCCTTGATCAAAGATCTATAGATCCTTGATCTAAGATCTATAGATCATTTTTTTTGCAAAAAGTCATTTTTCGTGAAATTTAACCCGGATTATAATTGCAAAAATTTTTGATCTATCGATCATTGATGAATGATCTATAGATCCTTGATCTAAGATCAATAGATCATTTTTTTTTTACTTTAATAATTTTTAAAATTGTTTTAAATATATATATTAAAAGGCTTCTAGCGATTGAACGCTTGGAATTATAAGCATTGGTCACGCAAAGTTTCTCATTCTGACATAACTCCATCCATAGCTTCCCTCTTAACATTACATCCACCCACGCACTATATATATAACATGACTGATATCACGATCAACAATAAGAAACAAAAGCTAATTTAACAGTTTTTATTTACGTCTATCACGACTTTAACTTTTATTATTATTATAATTAGTTTGAATTAATTATTGCAAATAGTTTTTTATTTTTAAAGTGAGACAGCCAATTAGCTTTGAGTTTAAAATATATATAATAAAATGTGTCGGAAGAGCTCTGGAGTAGAAAGATAGAAGTGAGACATGTGTGTTGTGTGTTTTGTGTGTTACTTATCTCCGTCAATCGCTCAATAGGTCGTTTGTTTTTTTTTGTTTTTTTGGGACAGATATGCATTTGTTGCTTGGGTAAAATAAATATAAATATAAACATAAAAAATCGTTTTTTTTGTGTGTTGAGTGATAAGTCTGAAGAATTTTCTTAAAAAAAGTGACCTTCAAAAGAAAAAATAGATAAAAATAATTTAAAGAGGTTTGTTGAGGAATTTTTGGGATTCAAGTACTTGGCGAGGGTTTTCTTGGGCTCTAATTGAGCTAGCGAGCTCGAATTTAGCTCAAATTACTCCTAAGACTTGCAGCTACCTAGCAATAAGCTCAAACTAATTAAAAAAAATTTTTTGAATACTTTTTAGAGGCCTCAAAGTATAAGAACTAAAATTTTTATCTTTAACCAGATTTTTAAGATTTTTTAGTCCACTAGCGCCCTCTTGGAAAATAAATCTAAAGTTTTATTTAAAATCTTAACTCTTAGCTAGCATATATAAATTTATTCTTTGATCTCAGCAGATCTTTAAGCTCTATCAGTTCCAGAAAGGGAAAAGTGTACTAACAGTGGATTTGTTGATTTCTCAATCGCAAAGTCGAGTTGCTGGTATATGTATAAACGTGTCTGTGTGTGGGAACGTGATAATACTGGGAGAAGTTGAAACAGTGAAAGCCAAGTGAAGCTTTTGAACTGTCTTCCTACTGGGGAAATACGATACATGTACCGTAATGTCACTCGGGCCATTACATTAGCTATTTACAGAAAATCCCACTACAAATAGACGACAGTCCTTCTCTTTACTTCTCTTCTCTTCTATCTATTGCTCAGTAAAATGTTACCTCACAAACAATACATATATATTGCCAAAGGCAATACGTGAACTGTTCTGCGGAATCGAACCGACATAGCTGCCGGAAACAAATAAGAGTCCGATAAAAAATCACAAATAACATTTTCCTCTTGTTTTCCCCAGTGTCTGGAGAAACTTTGAACTATATACTTGCTACAACTCATGAAATATCTTATTTACTTCTTTAAATTATTTTTATTTCATATAAAATCTACTATTTTTATTTTATCTCTACTTTATATTTCTGAAATTTATTTTTTTCTCCAAAATAATCTTATATTATTAATCCTGAGATAATTACCTTTAAAATGAGTACTCACAAGCCAAAATGTGTGATCTATAGATCAATGACCAATGATCTATAGGTTGCATCGAACTCTTCAATAAATGCCATGAAAAATGAGTACCCACTCGCAACAAAATATGATCTATAGATCATAGATCAATGATCTATAGATCACTCATTTTAGGGTGTGGGTACTCATTCTTCGTGAAATTTTCCGAGGATTACGAAAACATGTGATCTATAGATCATAATGTGTTCAAAAAAATTTTAACCTAGAAAATTAAAATTAAAAATAAATTTTTTTTTTTACATTTAAATCTCGAAATTTAACTTTCCAGGAAGTTAGGGCTGAATTTCGACGACTGGAATGGGATAACAAATTCAGCAGTATGGTAATATCGATTGAAAGCATAAAACAACCCGAGACATGCATGTAAAATGATAATAATAATAATAATAACAACAGTAATATAACATAAAAGATGACCATCAGAGTGGGAGCGGGTAGGGTGTGGGAGTGGATTTGTGTCGACTGGTTCAGTAGATGTTTAAATTGAATGGATCGGTAATGGGTGGTCGTGGGTGAGTACAGGTGAGGGTGAGGATTGAATTTTAAACTCCCGAGTCAGTTGTTAACAATGAGGAGAACAATGCTAGCGCCATCACCAGACCCTGACAATAGATATCGCTAAAAAGGAAACCAAGTAAATACGGGCTCTGATGCCTGCCCGCCTGCCCACCGTTATTCTCATCTCAAACTCCTACTACTACGACTACTACTACTACTAATACTACTGCAACGCCCTCTATATAAAAGCTATAGGAATTACCTTAATGAAACTAACTGATGTTGAAACAATGCTAACTGAAAGTTTATCCTCTCTCTTTCATCATAATACATGTTCAATTTACTTTTGTCTGACAATCAAATGGTAATCTCATTTATTTTAACAAAAAAAAAATCATATTTTTCGGCTTTGTAATTATTTTAACTTGAAATTAAGCTGAGAATTGAAATCCTCGGTAAATTTCACGAAAAATGACTACCTACATGCTAAAATGTGCGATCTATAGATCAATGATCTATAGATCCTGGATCTAAGATCTATAGATCATACATTTTTTTGTGAATAGTCATTTTTCATGAAATTTAATAAGGTTTACGATTGCCAAAATTTTTGATCTATAGATCATTGATCAATGATCTATAGATCATTCGTTTCAGCATGTGGGTAGTCATTTTTCGTGAAATTTACTGAGAATTACGATTTTGATATAATTTCGATGATTTGAAATTGACTTTTTTAATATACATCCACGGATTAAGTTAAATACAATATACCCGTATTTCTATTCGGAACAATTGACCCCAGGAATTATTATCGATACAAAGTACCGTGTATTGTCGGGGTTAAATTAGCGTACTCCCTTATATTTATCCGTGGGGGGTTCATACATATATATTTTGGACATTTTTTTCTCCTATTGTGTGCACGGGTATTAACAATATTCGATGATAATAACAGCAGTAGCAGTGACTGAGAAAAAAAAAGGGTCGCAAGGGGGCATTAGCATATTTATATATTGTTAAAATAGAAGGCCGTTATCCAAGATAGAGAGCATGCGATCTACCCAAAGTATTTCCAATTATTTTTTATCAGCTGATCTACAGATTAGGTATCGTGTGTCATCTCTTATTGTCAATATTCAAGCCGAGCCTTGTAAACATATAATACGGTTATTTTATTTATTAATCGATGCCCTCTATACCATTTTTTTCAAGTCAAATCACTTATTTTGATCCTATTTATTTTTTATCTCTTCAGCGCCATCCGCAAAATTTTTTTTGTATTTTTTTTTAAGTACTAGGGGGTCTGAGGATTACAAAAAAATTTTTTTAGAATTTTTTACGAAGTTACAGACATTTAAAAATCAGCTAGAAGTACAAAAAACTTAAAATTTCAGGATTTGGGTACTTGGCGCGGGATATCTCCGGCTGTAATTGAGATAGAGACCTCAAATTGGTCTCAAATTACTCCTAAAGGTTGCCAGAAGCTAGATATACCTTCAAAATATTGAAAAAAAAATTTTAATTTTATTTGGAAGATTTTAAAGTTGAGACAGGATACAAATGATAGATAAAGGAAGATATTATTAATAGGAATGACTGGTAATTGGTAACTATGAATTTTAAAAATATCTGAGATGCAGATCAATCATAAGAAAAAGCTCGAGAGTCTAGACGTTTGTGTTATAAATCGCTTTCGCACTTTTACTTGCCGGGGGTGACGGTGAGAAGAGAAAAGAAGATGATATATTAAATTTCAAACGTGCGTTGGGTCATGACAGATTCACTTAACATGATTTATCGGTCGTTTTTGTATTGATTTTTTTCCTGCTTTTTTAATCTTGAGATTTAACCTCGAGGTTTTTACAAAACTTTCATTTTTTTTTGCTTTTATAGTTTGAGCTCAAATTGTGGCTTAAATATCAGAGATACGTTAAAAACTCTTATAACTAATTAATAGAAAATTTTATTTCCTACAAAAAAAGTCCTTAGCAATTTTTCTCTATCTCTATTATTTTAGGAGATATCGCGATCCTAGGAATGAGTCAATGCCAAGTAGTCGCAAAATTTCATTTCTAAGTCAATTTTATTGTGATATATGTATGTTTATGGTTATAAATATTAATAATTGTAATGATCAATGAGGGCAGGATGACCAGAGGAGTAATATACAAGAGTGACAAATATCTCATTAATCATGTGATCTATTTCTGGCACCACGGACACACTATTACCAGGAATTTCGTTATTTATGCGATTTTACATTATACAACCGGGGTTGGGGTGTCCCTGGACACTGATCAATGCGCGCGAATAATATTATCCACACACTCGTGGTGTTAGTAGCTGTGAATACACTGAGAGACGCGATCTTTACTCCCGGGAGCCGATGACTCACCCCTTTTTAATTTATCTAATGACCTGGCTCTTTTTTCCACAATCTATTAAAAATTCGACCTAAGCTCCATCTATTCAAGAATAATATCAGGCCCTGGAGAATTTTACAAGGAAAAAGAATAACTTTGGTTGGTCAAAATCGGCCCAATAGTTTTCGAGATACCGCCATTTTTAATTTCAATTTGACCTGAGCGCCATCTACAAAAAATTGATAACACGCCCTAGAGGAAGTTATAAGGAGTTAAAATATCTTTGGTTGGTCAAAATCGGCCCAGTAGTTTCTGAGATGTCGTCATTTTAATTTTTTTATTATTGAATCTGAAATTGTGGGTTCGAATCCTGGTTAATTTTTTTTTTTTTTTTTTTTTTTTTTTTAATTAAAAATTCTTAGGCAACCTTGGGATGGTAAATTTTAATTTTTTTTAAATATATTATTATTTTTTATCCACAATTGGAGGTATTTTCTAAAATTTATTCAAGCATATACAGTTACTAAAGAGCATGTTCATGTAATCCGCTTAGTGAATGCATCAGAGTCCCTTAACTGACAATGAAACGCATCAGCTGCTCTGACTGTCATCCAAAGTCTCAAATACCAAATTCTGTTACGCTACTGTTAACTCGGACATCTTAATCTCCCATTGAAATGATCTGAAGTTCCAGAGCTCACAATCTTATACACAGCTTCGGATTTGGGTAATTCGACGACCAGATAAGCCTTATTACAGTCTGTAACTCAACACAAGATCCGATACCATCTACATGCCCAAAAAAAAATAGAAAAAAAAATATTCCTTGTTGCGTAATAGAAAAATTAAAATTCTTAAATTAAAAAAAAAAAAAAAAGTAATCAGAAAGTACAAACATGGACGCTTATTTACTAGGATGTAATTACTCACTCGTGTTTATATTTGTTTGATTATTATTATTATGTTTATTGCGGGAAATTTAGAATGAGTAAACATCAACTAATGAACTTTCTTATTGGTCTTCATACTTTGAGCCTTATTTTCAGCTTAAATATTAGAGATACGTTAAAAATTCTCATGACTTTTTTAGAGAAAATTTTATTCCCTACAAAAAAGGTCTTGACAATTTTTTTCTAACTCTGATATTTTAGGAGATATCGCGCTCCTAGCAAAGAACCAATGCCAAGTGGTTGAAAATCGGTTGTTCTACTTTTCAAGGCTGTAACTCCTAAACTATTAGTCCTACGAAAAATAATATTATATATTTTTTGTAGAAAATTTAACCCTCTATAAAAAAGGTCTGAACAATTTGGCCATAGCTCCAATATTTTAGAAGATATCGGGTTCCTAGGAATGAGTGAATCTAATTCTTGGGCGAAATATGTGAAAAATACCTCAGTAGTGGCTTCTAGGGCATTAAACCCTTGACGAAAAAGTCCCTGTTGCCTTGAAACTGGGCCCATTAGTTACCGAGATAATATAAATAATAGCTTAGCCCGAAGCGGAGGCGTTAACTCGTGGGAGATGTACGATAATTCAAATCAAGTAGATTTCCCATAACACAAGAGGTTGCGAGTTTAAGGGACCAGTACTTGCAAAAGTACGCTCGGGGGCACTAAAAAATAAGGATTATCATGAATCATGATTTGATGTTGTTACTCTTAGCTCGCAGCTTGCGCACCTGCCTACAGGAGATTATTCTTCGGTTGTCTTTTCCTGCACCTGCTTAACTTCAATTTGAAAGGTAATATACCAAGTTGCAAAAAATTTACAAAGAATTTCGTATTTGCAGCTCATTACGCTTACAGTCAAAGTACTTGGGAATTTTTGTCCCACAAACTGTCGCAACTGCATACCATGATTGCTGGCTCCAAATTACACGACTTTGTTGCAAATTACCCAAATTACAGGTTTCGAATTTTTTAGGTTAGATTTTTGTCTTAAATATCGAAGATATGTAAAGCATGCCCCTAAGCTTTTGTAGGAAATTTCATCCTCTACAAAAAAGGTCTTAAGAATTTTTTTCTAACTCTAATATTTTAGGAGATATCACGCTCCTAGGAACGAGCTAATGCCAAGTAATTTAGAATTCTACTTTTCAAAGCTGTAACTCCTAAGTTATTGGTCCCACTAAATAGATATATTTTTTCAGAAAGTTTATAGCAGTGAGAAAATAATCAACCATGCGCCACCTACCGGAATTTTTAAAAACTAAAATAAAAAATAAATATTCCTAACACTCAAAAACACACTTAACGCCGTAGGCGGCGGCTTTGATCGACTTTCATGCTCTGGTATTATCCTCTATATCAACTACGGTATGCAGCCGTTATCCTCGGGCAAGTAATATCTCCCACTCACTTTCTCATGCTTTCACCGCTGGATCTTCACACCTGTTCAATATTACTTTTCGCGCCATATATATTATTAATAACGCCATTAACTATCAGTACCAATCACTCAGTTATTAACCTCATTACTTATAAATAATAACTCTCAGCTGATCAACAATCCGTGATTCTCCGCAAAATTCAACTTTCAAACTTCGACCTCCTGTAACTATCTTAAAAAAATTTTTTCTATAAAAATCATCTCCAGGGGGTCAAACTAGACACTTTAAGCTTTAGAAATCATTTTTCAAAAATCTTTTATCTCAATTTGAACCTGAGATACAGCGCTCCTAGGAACGAGCTCTTGTTTTTCGTCTTTAAGTACTTGGCGCCATTTTTCTCAGCACCTGTTCATTTTACCTCAAAAGTCACAGAGACCAAATTTATTGTCGATACTTCAAGCTTTAAGATGGTTCTCTCAAAATTTGATTATCTTAATTTGAATCCGAGATACAGCCTTTTGAAATTTGGCCTCGGATTATTCAGAATTTGTCAATTGTAAAAAATGTTAAAATTAGAGGATTTTTATTACTTAGCGTGGCGTATTTAATTATCTACGGTGGTATTGTTCCATAAGGGAGGTAGTAGGAGTAATTATAAAATTAAATGGAATATTTTGATCGGTATTTGCTTTCGGGAATTCCGTAATTGCTGTCGTGTCGTCTCAAAATCTCTTCTTAGCAATCTGCCGGCGTTAATTGTCGTCGTACGGCTTTGTTGTCCTCAATTAAGACTAAGACGGCTTTAAATTCCAAGCTTATTATCATTATTAATAACTTAATCGAGTAATGAACTCGAGGATTTTACGGTCAATAAATATTATTTATATTATATATTTATATGGAAGAATAAACAAATGGATATTTTAATTTAATCGTATATCATTGTCAAAAAAGTTATCCAACTGAATTTTTTTTGCCCTGAAATATCAAACTTTCGGAAGTCGGGTAATAATTCAACAACTTTTAGACAACAGATAACTTTTTAAAGAATCTTGATATCTGAAAGAATTTATTTCGATTAGAGTGCGCTTCATTTATTTTTCGAAGTGAATATTGATAAATCGCTAGAACGATTTGTCACCAAAATTACAGTATACAGAATTTAAAAAGGAAAAAGGAAAATTTTTGTTGGTCAAAATCGGCCCAGTAGTTGCTGAGATATCGTCATTTTAATTTTTTTATTATTGAATCTGAAGTCGTGGGTTCGAATCCTGGACAATTTTTTTTTTTTTTTTTTTTTTTTTA
>JZSA01002042.1:0-13075 GCA_000956155.1 Cotesia vestalis | reverse complement strand
AAAAAAAAAAAAAATATATCAAGGCTGAATGCAGAGTTTGTTGAAAAAGTTTCTTATTCGTTGGTGATTTGCATCCGAGGAAGAAGTAAAGAATGAAGGGAGAAAATTAGGCTCTGGGAGTGCTACGACTTTCAATTGAGCTTGGACTTTTTCCAAAGTTACTCTACCTGGGTTCCCTCCGGCTAAGTCTGCTTACTTTATTTCTCTTTATTCACAAGAAAGGATTTTTTTTGAGTGATCCAAGATTAGCTAGTTCTTAACTTAAGAAACAAAAATATAAAAACTTTTTCCTCGGTTACTTTCTTTTGTCCGAATAATTTTTTTAAAATACTTTTAGGACATATCCTAGATCCTGAGAACTCTTAGGAATATTTTGAGTCCTATTGGAGCTCGCTAGCTTAATTAGAATCCGAGAAATATTGCGCCAAGTACCAAAAATTCTTGAAATTTTAGATTTTAAAAAAAGAAACACTTTATAAAAAGTGTTTCGCAAACAGTAAAAAGCTCCCAAGAGTGATTACTAGGAAAGTAACCTCTATTGTTAAGAATTTTTTCTACCCGGATGTTTAAGTTATTTATTGTCTAAAAGTAAATTTCTCAGAGAGTCTACAAACAGTCGCGGTTCAAAAGTTTTACAAATAACGCCGCATTACTAGATTAAAACCTCTTTCTGTCGTTCTCAGTTGTGATCTTTTCGCAAAGTGCTATTGACATAAAAAAGTCTCTTGTTTCTAAAGTTTAAAAAGATATTCCGATAATTAAAATCAATTATTTACTGAATTTTCTCGCTTTGTACTACTAAAGTGCTTCTGCTGCCTTTTGTGGTTGATATTTTTTTTAATTGACGCTGACTGGTTCTAGATAAGACTGTTGGGTATCCAAAACACTCCTTAAAGTCCTAAAAATATTCAACCAATCCTGAGTTAGAAAGCTCCTAAGAAACCTCAATATCGATTTCACCAGCGAATTGAATAATGAACAAGTTAAACAAGCTAATTTATTAATACAGTAAATCAACTCTTGTTATAAATTAAATTCTTATTGTCCCGAGAATTTGATAGCAACTTCTATTTTTACTTTGCAGGAAGTGACGAGATTTCGAGCTATTTAATTTTTTTTTAATCATATTTTATCAGTCGATAAAAATCCTTCCGTTTCCTCGGCCCACGGTTTCCTCGTTTTATCTTTATCACTGCGCATCCGTTTTTTATTTTTTTACATTAATTACCAGAAAAATAATTTTATAAAAATAAAAAAAAAAACTTTGACCGAGATTCGAACCCGTGACCTTCGACTTACTCCTAAAAAATTAAAATGCCGATATCTCAGAAACTATTGGTCCGATTTTGACCAACCAAAGATATTTTATCTCCTTATAACTCCCTCTAGAGCGTAGTATAATTTTTTTGTAGATGGCGCTCAGGTCAAATTGAAATTAAAAATGGCGATATCTCCGAAACTAATGGACCAATTTCGACCGACAAAAGTTATTTTTGTTCCTTATAAAATTCTCTATCCTCCAACATGACTCGCGAGTGAAAACGGGGCAAATTGGACATACCCGAAAGGATGGGAAAAATGAGAAAACGAGTAATTCGGAGCTTTTAGTCGGGAACAATGGGTTTAAAGTTGTCTAGTCAAATAATTGCATAAATGGGGTAGCAAAGGGAAGTAAAATGAAGGGTAGCGGTGAAGAGGGGATGTTGGAGGTTGGAGCTTGGAGCTCGGAATCGGAGTCGCGATCAATTGTGTTGTGAAACTGGTGGTACAGCAACTGCTACTGCATTGTCGGTATAAAGTTGAGAATTATACATTGGAAACTTGGGAGGCCAGGAAGGAAGGAAGGAAGGAAGGAAGAAAAGATAGAAGCTGGGTAGATTCGGATATGGACGTACGTATTGGTATCCGTTGCAGTTGCACCCAATATTACCTTTTTATTCTATTTTCTATTCTCTACAAAATCACAATACCGATTGTGTTTCTTAAAATATCCACCCTTAACTTCGACTCCAGTTAATTTTCATTCAATTACTCTCCTCAATGTTATTTTTAATCTATTCGATTACTTGGAAACTCCATTTCGTTATTTAATTATCTTTTATGCTTTACTTTAAAAGGTTATATCTCGAGAGTGATCGCTCCTAGGAGGGTCGATAGGGGGTGTTTTCGATAGCCAAGAATCTGACTCACAACCTTTCGTTGTTTGTTATTAAAAATATTTACTAGGAGCCGAGAAATATTCAATTGTTTTCCACACCTAGCTCATTTTTTTTTTTTTTTTTTTTTTTTTTTTTTTTTTTCAAGACTTAAATAATTTTATTTCGAGGAATAAACTCATGATTTACTAGAGGAAATAAATAAACAGAGAGAGAGAGGATCAAGTCTTTATTTTAGCGCCAGACCTGATTAATGGCCTACTTTTAGGGAATTTTTTTTTTTACTTACATTTTTTATAATAAAAACTTGGTAATAAATACTCTTTATTTACAACAACACGTACTTGACGTTATTTAAAGGCCTATAGTAAGTAGCTGGATGAATATTTTTTTAAAGTGACGCTGACTAGTTCTAGATAAGACTCTTGGCTATCCAAAACACTCCTAAAAGTCCTAAAAATATTGAACCAATCTTAAGTTAGAAAGCTCCTAAGATTTTTTCCTGACAATTTTTAGTAATTTACTAGTAAGTTAGAAAAACAGCGATAACTTTGGATCTAATCAATATTTTTGAAAATTTCCACCGACTAGTTCTAGATAAGACTCTTGGCAATCCAAAACCCTGCCTAGAAAAGTTCATAGGACCATCCAGTTTTAGGATAAAAATTAATTAAAAAAGAACTTTTATCAGAAATGATTAAGAATAATTGTACTTTTAGTTTCCGAGTTTTATTTAGGACCCTCGAAGATCTTCCCTATCTCCCGATTACATTTCAAAGACACTGTTATTTACGAGTGTCTAGGGAGTATAAATTGCACAATCAGAAATTAGATTTTTCCTTCCTCAATCCCGTCTAACTAATTATCTTTTATTAACTCGTATTTACAGCGACGTTTTTTTTTTTTATTTTTTTTCAGCTTAAATTGCGAATAAAAATTAAGTGTCGCGTGAAATCGAATTTTTTTTAAAAAACTAAAATTATATTTTATGATAGCTATCTACTGCGGCATTAAATTGCCTTTTTTTTCTGCTACAGTCGACCTAGAAAAAAATAATCGGGGTCTAGAGGATCCTGAGCTCGAGTCGAGTAGTTTGAATACCCACACGACGGTACGCGAAGTTGTTATAAAATGTGCGCTCGCACACGCACACAGTGCGTATCCAACTGCAATACCAACTTGTGGGTATTCAATCAACGGGTCTTGACGTCCCGAGTCGTAATTCAACACTCATTTGGCATTAAAAAAATTTCTTTGAGATTTAGCTTGAAAAAACACGACAGACTGTTAATTTGTCGAGATATATTGGTACAACGACGCGGAATTTTAAGCACTTGGCTCTATAGCTGTTTGGACAAGCTGAGCCCGGATATTTTAAACGCTCGAGTGTTTGAATAACAAGTCTTCAATCAATTACGGAAATAGATCTTTTAAATATATATTATATTTTGTCGCATGTCAATGTCAACCTTTGCTTTTTTTTTTTTAATTCGTGTATTAATTAACTGGAGTGCGAATGACATGAAAAAATAAATAACTAGTTACCACCCGGTGATTGCTCTCTGATTTTTTTTACTCACCTGCAACAAAAAAAAAAAGAAAAATTATTAAATTTATTGATTTTGCAGAAATTATTACTATATTACTAGTGACATTAAAATAGCGATAACTTTGGATCTAATTAATATTTTTTTTAATTTCCGCCGACTAGTTCTAGATCAGACTCTAGGCTATCCAAAACACTCCTAAAAATCCTAAAAATATTCAACCAATCCTGAATTAGAGAGCTCCTAAGATTTTTTTTAAAAACCTTGATTTCAAGGTCATTAAAAAAATAGTGATAACTTTGGATCTTATAAATATTTTTTAAAACGGCTTTCGACAGGCCCTAGATAAGACTATTGACTACCCGAAACACCCCTAAAATAAAAAATTAATATAATAGTCTACGAGAAATAAATAAAAAAAGAAAAAAGTAATCACGTTGAGAAAATAACGATAATTTATCACGACTACGAGCCGAAGAAATAACGGTGATAACCATGGAAATCCCGAGTCTACTACTCGGAAACTTGATCCGTCCCTCACTTAACCATATATATATGTAGTAATCCCTAGGCAATCGATCCGACTGTTAACAGGGCTAACTGCGGCTCCGACCCGGTATCCGACTCTCCCACGAGAAATTATTGAGAAGAGTCAACTTTATTTATCCGAGCTATTTTTTACTATTATTATTTATTCTCGAGATACAATTTGACCTGAGCGCCATCTGTGAAAGAGTGATAACACGACCTAGAGGAAGTTACAAGAACTTAAAATATCTTCAATTGGACGAAATTGGCCCAGTAGTTTCTAAATTATCGGAATTTTTTATTTGTGGTTGTAAATTTTAGGTCCCGGGTTCGAATCTCGGGTGATTTTTTTTTTTTTTAATTACTCAATTAATGAGGAGAATTCAGTCGAATCATCATAAATAAATAATGAAATTACGGTGGTAAATAATACGGGGATGAACGAATGGACGGATGGAAAGTTAAGCCGCAGTAAGCCGAACGGGGGAGCCATGAGCTGATTTTACATAAATATATATCTATATATTTATGTGCAATATTAAGCATCAGCCACCGTTCAATGTCGATTGTTCGGCAAATGGGCTATTCATTTGTAACATTATGCGTAGAGAATTGATATTCATCTTCGTAATTTCGCTAATAATGTCACACGTTGTTTTAAATTCATTAAGTGTAAAATCGATTATAAATTATTAAATAATGTATTTTTTAGAGGTAATTTTATTACAATTTAACTTTGAAAGCTTTAGTAAATTAAGAATTTCGTATAAAAAAAAAAATAATTGATCAGGATTCGAACCCACGACTTCAGATTCAATAATAAAAAAATTAAAATGACGATATCTCAGAAACTCCTGGGCCGATTTTGAACACCCAAAGATATTTTAACTCCTTGTGACTCCCTCTAGGGCATGTTATCACTTTTTTGTAGATGGCGCTCAGGTCACCTTGAAATTAAAATTGGCGATATCTCAGAAACTACTGGACCGATTTCAACCGACCAAAGTTATTTTTGTTTCTTAGAACAGCATCTAGCACATGGTAGCATTTTTCTACAGATGGCGCTGGGGTAAGAAAAATTATTTCCAGCAATTACCAGGGTTTAAACATTAAAAATTCACGTACCCTCTGGGGAATTTAACCGCAAAATGTCACCGAGCACATTCGACATCCATATGTCGCATGACGTAACCCCAAGGGGGTTTTCTTTGATCTGAGCTTATAAACCCTATAGATTACAAACCTAATTGTTACCGATATAATCTCCTTCCTTATATAGAGTCCTTGAAATTTTTCTTAAGTTGTCCATTTTACCTCAGAAGGTAATTTTATAAAATGTCGATCCCTGCGCGCGCAGGTTGACCTTTTAACGAGAAGAGGGAAATAATAAAGTTTATCGAGCGAGCCGAGCTCCCGTAGGATTAAATGGAGATTTAATTTTTTTGGCATCCGAAATTATCAGTCGTCCCCTCTAGCAACTGCAGGGCGTCCCTTAGGTAGGGGATGGGATGTCAAAGCAACGCTATCAGCCAGCGTTTGAATTCTGCTTTATTTAGGGGTGGAGAGCCAGCCATGGACAGAAACACATTTCGAGTGGTTATATTGTCACCTTGGGAATACACTTGCTCTCTCTTTCTCTCTCTCTCTCTCTCTTTTATTCAGTACTGTTATTTGTTTGTATAGTTGTAGCTGTGTCGCGAACTACATGTTTATTTTTATTCCCTAGCTTGTTCACTCTGCTGTGAATTCCGAATTCGACACGCTTAATTTTTGCTTAATCAATTTCGACTTACGCGACATCTACACAGAAATATTACCATGTGCTAGATGCTGTTTCAAGGATAAAAAGTAACTTTGGTGGGACGAAATCGGTCCAGTAGTTTTTGAGATATCGCCATTTTTAATTTTAATTTGACCTGAGCGCCATCTACAAAAAAATGACAACGTGGCCTAGAGGAGGTTATAAGGAGTTAAAATAACTTTGGTTGGTCAAAATTGATCCAGTAGTTTTCAAGATATCGGCATTTTAATTTTTTTATTATTGAATCTGAAATCGTGGGTTCGAATCCTGGTCATATTTTTTTTTTTTTTTTTTTTTTTTTAATTAAAATAGTACTTTGACTCTATATATGAAATAATTCATGGATTTTATTTAATGGACACATAAGACAGATAAATAACGTCTATGGGATGATTTACCGGGGATTCGGTGATCCGAAAAAAGGAGCAATAAATAGTGGGGATCCGACGTGACTGAAATACGAAACCGCGTCTTTATTTTATTTTATTCGTTAGTTATTTCCGAGAGAATGAATTTTAGGAGGGGACGAGAATTTACGCTGATAAGAAGCCGACCAGGGAGAAAACAAAGGAGATAAAAATATATATCTGAGAAAATTGGGAGTTTTAGTGCAAAAAAAAAATCTATTTTTTTTTTTTAGCTTTCCGGAGGTAAAAAGTCGATTTCTATGGTGGGGTAATTTTATTAAAAATAAATCAAGGTGATATTTGTAATGAGGAAAAAATTCTGCGTTAATTGAGTACCCACATGCATTTTTATCACTTTATTATCATTATCACTGATAAAAAACGATAATTATCATTGATAATGATAATTGTGATGAAAATGCAAGTGGGTAGTCAAACTCGGGGGAGTTACATCAGGAGGCACGGGCTGGTGTTTAATTTCAAGTAAACTTAAATCCAAAAGCAGGATTTAATTAAATGTTGATTTTTTTTTTCTAAAAAAAAAAATACATTCTAGGGGATTATTTTAGCAAGTCTTACGCGCGGATGTAAAGAATAAACAGGGCGCAATAACGTCATAAAATGTCCGTGTCCGGGGCTTAATCCCCAGAATCGTCGCTCGCGAACGTTCATTAAATTCTAGTGCTGCTTGTTAAATAATTCACTGAAAAGCGCATGCAATTGTTAAAAAAAAAAAAAAAAAAAAAAAAAAAAAAAAAAAAAAAAAAAAAAACAAATATTTCATTACGACTCTTTTTAAATTTATTCTCGGGAGCTAATTAAGATTTTTAATTGCCTTTTTTTAGATTTACGTTTACGGGGTTTTATAGGGGTGGTAAAATAAAAAAATTAATTTAAGAATATATAAAAATAAATTTTAAAAAAATTTTTGTAGCAAAATTTACTTAAAAAAATAAATTATTGTTTATTTATTATTTAATTGTACTCACTGGTAATTTTGTTCCTTGATTCAATTAAAAAAAAATAGTTATTAATTGTACCGCTAGGAGGCGCCGTGGCGCTTTTTTTCTCGCTTGCAGAAACGTTATTTGTTATTTTTTCACGTTATTATTATTTATACACAGTATAAATAGTAAAAATTCCTTGAATTTTTTTTCCATATAAGTTTATTGATCGATGAGTTGAAAAATGTCGAGTATCAATTCAACAACAATGACCAAAATTAAAACTTTTTCACCCCGTCATACAATCTAACAACTAACAACTAATTCAGGTTTGTCAGCGTAATATTTATTATGATAATAATTGTTATTATAACAGCGAGCGATCCATCATCCTTGTCATCCATTGACGAGCGGGGATTAGGGGACCCAACAAAAGAACCAACCGTCATACTTCCCCCCCCCACCTCCCATTGCTCTAATCTATCTTTATTTTCATGAAAATATTAACCTCAATGTATGGACAAAGTACCAGCTTACTTCTTAATAAAACTTCCATCAATTTTTGTCCCGCGTGATTAAAAGGGATTTTTAAATTTAAAAAACAAAAAAAAGAAGGGATGAATTGTAAGCAGGGGACGAGTTTTTGGCTCGAGTGGTGCATTTAGTTGACGGAATTATGCAAATTAGGGAGAAAATTCACCCCACGTAGGAATGCAGTGCCAATATTGTGCAAGCAAAAGTTTGGAAGTTTATTTTTCAGATTTATTTTATTTATGATAATTTAGGAATAAATTATTTATTTTTTAGGGGATTTTAAAAAAATAGGAAAGCCAAGAGTGGGGAGAAAAATATTTAATCTTAGGAATTATTTGCTATTTAATGGAAGCAAGGAAGAAAATCTTGCCAAATAAAATCAATACAATAGGAGCCAATAAATTAAAGAACTTAGGAGCTTTCAGCTCCTAAGTTCCAAACGAGGTGACCCGATTTTGTTGCCGCAGCTCGGGCGGCAATAGTAAATACCATTATCATCATAATTATCACAAACAAACAGAATTTCCTCTCACGAATGGAATGGCATGCGTGTAAAAAAAAAAAAATAGGACACCTGTACTCTAGGAAGAGCTTTTGTTTTCTCCCGCTTGTATTAGGAGCACACTAGGAGCGAAATATTTACCGGAGTTGAGAGTAAATACAAGAAGCTTTTTATCTGGCACAGCTGGCGGTTCTGTGTTGAGTATGAGGGTGGGGGGAGGTAGCACTTACTGGCTCAAAGCTCGGGCGATAATGCAGCAATCGATAGCCTGGAAGGAGACGGCGAGTAGATGGACTAGTCGACATTTTGACTGGAGGAATCAGCTGTGTGCACTCAGAGCTTTCGAGATGCTATCGCACAAGAAATCGTTTAGCTGGTCGCTCTCTGGAGAAGTGGGGGGGGGAGTCGTTACTGTTCTAGCTTGGCTGCAGTCTCTCTCTTTAACCCGGATAGAGCGCGGACATTACACAGCCTCAACACAACAACATGGACTCGGCACTTACACCAACTCGTCCCGGTTTATTGATCGCACTCACTTTAAGATTTTATTTCTGGTTACTGGTTTATTATTCAAGCTTACGAACCCTTTTTACTCTAATTATGGCTTACCAGCGAGGAGGTTTTATCTTTTCAAGGCTCTGTTTCCGGTTACCGAGTTACTGGGAGAGGGTTATTCTTCTTTTAGACCAAGACCTACGAGAAACTGATTTTGGTTCAATTTGAAGGTCTAAGATGTTTTGGTAATGATTCTTAAGATTATAGGTATTTTAAGGACTTTTAGGAGTGTTTTGGAAAGCCAAGAGTCTGATCTAGAACTAGTCACCGGAAATTTTGAAAAATATCAATCAGATCCAAAGTTATGGCTGTTTGTTTAACTTACTAGTGAATTTCTAGAAGTTATCAGGGAAAAATCTTAGGAGCTTTCTTACTCGGGATTGGTTGAATATTTTTAGGACTTTGAGGAGTGTTTTGGATAGCCAAGAGTCTCATCTAGAAGAAGTCAGTTGAATTTTTCAAAAATACCAATCACAAAAAAAAATATAGCCGATTAAAAGCGATGCCAAGTAAAAAAGTGTTTATCTCAGCATTAAAAGAAATCTTTAAATATAAATGAATCGGATATTTTTCGAGTTCCTTTGCGGATGTAATAGTTAGCGTCGAGCGAAGTTTACAAAATTCCGTTACCATTAACGAGTGATTGTGAAATCCGCAGACCCAGCAGATCTCAGATTACGGTAAAATAAAAATAAAAACAGAGAGAGTTATAAAAGTTGGGTGAATTTGAATAGGAGAAATACAACTGGGAGTTTGTTGGTTCGTTAGCGCGATTTACAATAATGAGAGGGAGAATTGGATAGACGATAACTTTGTTAAACAAAGAGCATCCTTAATCAGCGTTAGTTTTTAATTTAAAAAGGAAAGAAGCAAGAACTGGGAATGGAAAAACGCAATCGCTTAGAAAAATTAGCCAAGTTTACCACCGAGCTCGAGTTTGTAGCTTGTAAAAGTTTTAGTAGACGATCCGTAAAAAGTTGTTCACTTAACTCACAAAACTCGAGCGGAACATCATGTGAGTTTTGCCGTTAGAGTGCAGTCTGTCAGTCTGTCCATGTAAAATCGTGTCAGTGAGTGTTAGTGAGGAGTGAGTACGGTTTATAAACTCGGCATTATACTTTCGTGTCCTTACGAGTTGATTGATCGGAAAGCTATTTTGAGGGAACTTGCAAACTCACCAACTCACCAAATTGAGTGAGAATATTAATGGTCTTTTTCAGTCACGCATCCGCTCTAGCCTTCTATTTTTGGATCTTTTATAATAAACTCCTATTCAAGTCAATCGTTATTCATCACTTTACTTTTTCAGATTTCCTAATTTTAGCTATTTTTATTTTGATAACCCTCAGGATTGGTTCAACATTTTTAGGACTTTTATGAGTGCTTTGGATAGCCAAGAGTCTGATCTAGAACTAGTCGGCAGAAATTTTAAAAAATCTTAATTAAATCAAAAGTTATCGCTGTTTTTCTAACTAACCAGTAAATTTATAGAAATTATCAGAAAAAAATCTTAGGAGCTTTATAATTCAGGATTGGTTTAATATTTTTAAGACTTTTAGGAGTGTTTTGGATAGCCAAGAGACTCATCTAGAACTAGTCGGCGTCAAATTTAAAAAATCTTAATTTAATCCAAAACTACAGCGGGCTTAATAAAAAAATATTGGGGGTAAAATTCAGATATATTGATCAGCAGTAATTTCGTTATGAATATCGGAAGAATTTTAATAAAAGAGGTGAAAAAAATGTAAAATCAATGAAATGTTTATAAAAATAAAACGAGGACATTGTTCTAGTTAATTAAGTTATAAATTAATGCTCGATTTTCCGAGCGAATAAGCAATAAAGCATCAATTACGAGCTTTTAGCGATTTTACCAAGTTATTTTAATTATTTACCGGAATATAATAGACGTTATTTAATCATTTATAAATCGTTGGTCTAAAAATACGAATTTTGTTCTATAGCCATACTATAGTTTCAATCAATTATGTATGTGAACAATCAGAAATTTTTTTTATCCAACTCGTTTGATAAAACTTATTATTCTTTACTCATTCTATAATTTCATAGTTATATTATTTTTTTTTTTCTAGGTCGTCGACTAGTTCTAGATCAGACTCTTGGCTATCTAAAACACTCCTAAAAGTCCTAAAAATACTAAGCCAATCCTGAATTATAAAGCTCCTAAGATTTTTTTCTGATAATTTTTAGTACTCAACTAGTAAATTAAAAAAACAGCGACAACTTTGGATCTAATTTGGAATTTTTTAAAATTTACCTCGACCAGTTCTAGACGATACTCTTGTCTAACCAAAACACAAAAAATTCCTAAAAAATCAAGTCCCAATTCGGCATGATAGCTAATTTTAGGCGAACAAATAGTCGGATAGGATGTTCTTGATTCCCGGTGGTCTGGATGGTGACGTAGATCCATACTCTACTGGGATCTAGACACAGAACCCGAGAGAGAAGGAGCAGTTGCGAAAACAGTGATATCGTTATTTATGTATCGCCAACCGAGTACCGACTACCGACTGCCGACTAGTAACTAGGAAGGGTGACTCTATATCTCCGTACTCCCTAGCGACGATCTACCCCAGGCAGTACCTACGCCTTTCAATATAATCCAGTAGCAGTACATTGTGTGGATTTCTGGTCTGTCGCTGCTCACCAACGTAAAATCCACCACCGAGGACTGAGAAGTGAGGACTATTGACTATTAACTCACGGGTACGCTATAGAGGATCACTTTCGATCGGTACGCGGGGTAAGTGAACTTATATTCATGCCAGCTCATATCCACTCCACCGTGCGATCTATACTCGTTTCCCAAGTGGAGCTATTTTAGACGCTTTACTCTTACAATTCTCGATTGTCCATTCGTGTCAGCTATACCTCCAACCGGCATTGCCTATTATGTATTTATAGATCGCTAAAGACGCTCTAAAGATGTAATGCATCGGTATTGATCCACTCGGATGCTTCCGGTCGAGCTAAGCTGGAAATCCTTTTTATTATAACTCAATCGTTTATTCATTTATTGACTGGAATTATTCGGTAACTTGCTGGAGATATTTTAAGGACTTTTAGGAGTGTTTTGGATAGCCAAGAGTCTTATCTAGAACTAGTCGGTGGAAATTTTAAAAAATATTAATTAGATCCAAAGTTATCGTCGTTTTTTTAAGTCACTAGTGAATTCTTAGAAATTATCAGGAAAAAATCTTATGAGCTTTATAATTCAGGATTGGCTTAATATTTTTAGGACTTTTAGGAGTGTTTTGGATAGCCAAGAGTCTCATCTAAAACAAGTCAGCGTAAATTAGAAAAAATATCGCACACTTGATCTAAGCCAACTGAAAATGCCTGAATAAAGAAACTTGAATATTCCCTAGTCGTCTTAGGAGAGAGTTAAGCATAAATGAAACTCGGGGACAACAAAAATATTTTCCCACTCAGCGAGGCAATATGGTCCTTCTTACCCGGGCTCTTAGTTAAAAACTAAACAAACCGGTTAAGAAAACAGCGCAAGCACTAAGAATCTTTGAGTAGTTGAGATAACAGCCGAACGAGAGCTCGGTGGGACGTCACAAATCACTCGGTAAATCCCTCCAGAAATTAGTCTCATGTGTTTTCTTAAATCCAAATTTATCGTTTACTTAAAACTCTCTCCATCTCATATCAAGATGAAAATCGTTAAATAAATCACCGGTTTATTACACACTAGATCGGCAATGAATGTTTATTTATTGCTCTCGCCCACGCTTCCTGTCTTCAATGTAATTATAATACCACCCAGCTAGCTCTCCACATCGAACCTCATTCTATCCCCACAGACTTACTCTTTTCATTCAATATTATTCCTTAAGTAGTTCACTAATTTTTTAGACCCTGCTTTTTGAGTTCAAAAGAGTTACAGTGCTTTAATTAATGTCCTGCATGTTACAATTACACTCTCGACACATGAAAGCCACTAATGCCTATAAATACATTCTTTAAGCTATTTTACACTCGAAAAACGGCAAGCGGCTCATTAAAATTAAAATATACACTTTACGACTCCCGATCGATCCAATAAATAAAAAAAAAAAAAAAAAAAAATTC
>JZSA01002041.1:0-15000 GCA_000956155.1 Cotesia vestalis | reverse complement strand
TGTACTTTCTTAAATATTGACTTTTTTAACGATATAAGCTCATATTGATGTTACACTCATCAGGAGCTTTCATTTGAGTACCCACATGCATTTTTTTTATATATTTTTCATATATACATATATATAAATATATGAAATATATGAAAAATTGATATGGGTATTCAAATGAAAGGTCTCGATGAGTCTAACATCAGGATGAGCTTATATCCTTAAAAATGTCAATATTTTACGAGATACAAGGTCATATCTTATTATTCCAAAAATTTTCTTCTAGAAGCAATATAATAATAATAATAAGATTTATCTTTAAAATGTGGCACCTGAGGCCGAGTGCGATTATGTCAGGCCCAGATCTTGGCGTGTGTGTTTTATCTGATGGTGAGTCTCAACAACAGAGGTGTCGGTTGTTTTTATTTTTATTTTTATTTGATCCATCTTACATCGAACTTAACCGGCGTCACGAGCGCTCTGCCGGACTGTCACGATTAATGGATCGAATAGCGAGAACCAATTAAGGATTACGGGTAAGAAATGGTAAGGGTGGTCGGTTTGTTTTTTTTTTTTTTTTTTTTTTTTTTTTACCTTCTTATCTTATATTTTAAATTCTCCTAAATTGTTATTAATTTTTTTTTGCAAAAATTAAATATAAAAATTTGGACCAAAAATAAAGTCACACCCAAATTTGCCTATTGGGCCTTGATCGATCTTCACCTCAGGATTTAAAGCCGTTGCTTATATCCGAGCACACACGTTCACGTCGAAGAGAGGAAAGGTTTTTTATTTTATTCCCATCGACTCCCATCGGATCTTATTCCGTCTCTTTTATTTCTCCCGCATCTACATCGGGTTTTAGCTCACTCATCCCTCAGCGTACCGATAAGGCAGCATCATTGCGACTGATTGTAAAAGGGATGGCGTGTCCCTTTTATCCTTCCCACCCTACCTCATACTCGTCTTCATTCCGTCTGATAAAAAAAGTCTTTTTCAACTGCTATCAAACGAACCACCTTTGTTACTTCCGGGTCTCGATTCTCTACGAAGATATAGAAAATTCTGCTGAATTGATAAAAAGCTCCCCGAGTTCCTCTCCCGACCCTAAAATTCCTCTAATGGGATCAATATCAATCATTAAAGTAATTACTTTTTCACAAAGTCACTACCGACACGCTCAAGACCTCAAAAATCCTCTTTAAATTTAGAATATACCTTCCTTGGCTCCTAATTTAGTTAAAAAAAAAAAAAAAAAAAAAAAAAAAAAAACTTGTCCAGGATTCGAACCCACGATTTCAGATTCAATAATAAAAAAATTAAAATGACAATATCTCAGAAACTACTGGACCAATTTTGACCAACCAAAGGTATTTCAAATCCTTATTACTTCCTCTAGGACGTGCTATCAATTTTTTGTAGGTGGCGCTCAGGTCAAATTGAAATTTAAAATGGCGATATCTCGGAAACTACTGGACCGATTTTGACCAACCAAAGTTACTTTATCATGTTAAAACTTCATCTGTGTTATATTATCACTTTCAAGTGAAAATCTTACAGGTCTCAAAGCCAATAAATTCGATAGTTAAAAAAAAAGTATTGAAATGTCGTTAATGAGCTGCCTGAAGCGTATAAAAAAGCAATATAAAACGTTAAAGGCACTGGAGACTTTGGGAAAACTGGTAAAGTTTACGCTACAAAAGCAGTAGGTTGGGGTGTCTCGGAACTTGTTCTGTCTGGGATCTCACTCGGAGAATTCACTCGACAGAAACAAGGGAACTGTGTTGTGTAACAGAAGGTCGTGCCCGAGAATCAAACGAACCGATTGCTTAAAACTTTTATTTATCTTTTAACTTCGACGTTTTATTTTACCGAAGAAAATTCCGTAGCTAGGAACAGAAATTGAAATGTCAGTTTTCCTCTGAATTTAAATCGAGTTCCATTAATTCTGATCAACTAATTACAAATTCCCTTTTTATATTTTTTAATAAAAATCAATATCAGCCCACATATTTTGTGCCAGAATTTTCTGGACAAATTGCTTGTAAAAAAAATAAGGGCTCTTATAAATGATAGGTGAATTTTCGTTTAATTGACGTTAGAAAAATACTCACTCTGGACAACTGTGTCGACTCAGTCGTACTTGGACGTCATTCGTAGGATGATATTCCTTTGGGTGTTGCTTGTAGCTCTTGGAGTTGAAGACTCCAAGGAAATTTTCCTTGAAACTAAACCGAGTCCCTTTAAAGACTTACTGGTGAGAATTTCCACCAGCAGGTTGCTTAATTCCATTATTAATCTGACTGATATTTTGTTCCAGACTGACCTGCTGGAAAATTGCCACGAGCCTGAAACTGTTTTCTTCTACGGCGAGGTCCAGAACGAGGTTGTGCAAGCAGCAGTGGACAGCAACAGGAAAATTCAGCGGCTTAATTCCGAGGATAAAGCTATCACCGTCAATTCCAAGGATTTGCTGGTGATATTCCTGGACCAGGTGCACAGCTGGAGCAGACGACTGGCTGGAGCTTTCAGCGGGATTAACACAGTTTTTGTGGTGGTCGAACAACTGCAGTTCGATCAGGTGAAAGTGATATTCGCGGATTTGTGGAACGCCAGTGAGAGCGCCAATGTTTTTGTATGCTCAGAGACGGAAGATGAAAAGAGCTTGCAAGTTGTTACTTTCAATCCGTACTGCAATTACGCCCCCAAGGGGTTTTGGAGCAGGTGGAAGGATCAGAAGATATTTTTTGGGAGATATTCACCTGATAGGAGGATAGGTGAGTCATATAATAAATATTTTGAAGGCATGTGATAATTATTTAGGCTGCATTTGAAAATGCTCTTACAAATATTTTTAATTACCTCAACAGACCCGTGCTCAATTCTGCTTTTCGACCGCACAAAGCACCTAGAAGACTACCCAATTCAGGCTCTGCAGTTCGTATTGGACAACTGGATGGAATCAATGACAGGGCATTTCCTGATAACCCGGGGATCTCCTCCGCGGGTGGTAATCTTCCCGCACTTGAAATTCATACTGAGCAGCTTGATCCACTCCTTATCAGTCTCAGTGAACCTAACAAATCTAATTTTCACAGACCGTAACTTGTCTTCCTTCCTGATCAACTTTTCCCTTACCAAGTCTCTGGACCTAAAGATCCAGCCTGGGTTCATAAGCGACACCAGCCTGCTCTCCTACTACGACCCGTCGTACCCATTCTTATTCCAGCGAGACGTCATAGTGACCCACCGTCGCGGGCTGATGACTCCGCTGGAAAAAATGTTCAACTTCTACGGATGGCTGACCATCGCAGCGACTGTGATAATAATCTCTGCTGCTTTCCTGGTGATCTACCTGTCAAACAACCTGCTGCTGTCCTTCAGCATCTTCGATTCTCTTCGGCTGATGATCAACGTGGCAATAGCCTCCAAAATGGAGTCCACCAAGAGCAGAATCTTCTTCTCAATGATCTTCCTTTACTTCTTGGTGATCCAAGCGACGTTCTCCGGGCATCTAGCTGCTTTTCTGACCAAGCCTGAGTACCGCAAGAACGTCGAGAGTCTGGAAGACCTCAAGGACTCGAGGTACCAGGTGATCTACGCCCACAAAGCCTCTGAAGGTTACATCAAAGACGAGCTGCTTGTTGCGAAGACTCTTTTTGGAAACTTCCTCTGCAACTCCGACACTATGGTCAATCCAAGAGCCGCTTGCGTCGACAGCTACGGAATGGTCAGCTACCTGATCGTTGAGTTCGATCTCCATCAAGCAAAGAACCCCCTGGTCACCAAGTTCAGCTCCTTTCTCTTGAGGAAAAACTGGAGGCTCAAGGACCGGGTCAACCTGCTAATAGCACGGATCGTTGATTCTGGTCTTAATTTCAAAAAGTCCAACTTCTCCGGCTGGAAGATCAAGAGGTACTTTAAACAGCTCCAGGAGCGCCTCGGTCCTAACTATTACCGGCCTGTTGAGCTTCAGGACCTGCTGTTCATCTTCCTGCTGCTGAGTGCTGGACTTCTCGTCGCGAGTCTAGCGTTCTTCGCGGAGCTAGGTGTTCAGGGCTGGAAGAATCATCAGCAAGGGATCAGGAAACGCTGGCGGGCTTTTAAAAGAGCAGCCAAAGTCGCCCGTAGTATGGTACTCTTCAAAATTAATAGGTGGGTCAGAAGACCTGGGAAAAATCGACGCTCAAAGCTGTGAGAAGTGTCTCAGAAGAAAATTTGGTGAAGGAGCTTGTAGTCGGAGAGATTCTCTGTAGTTTGAGTACTCACATGGTTTTTTATGCGACCGTGTGCTCGTGTGTGCTCTTATGTGCTTTTTGTGTGTAGCTTTAGGAGGACAGGCGTGTTGGTAGTCTAATTAAAGGGAATTTTGAGGGGAATTTGATGGTGCTGTTGGAAATTTAATAAAAATATTTTGGATGAATTGAGGAGTTGTTTTTTTGTACGAGGTTTTTTTTTTTAGAGTTTCAATTAGACGATTATCGGAGTCACATCCTTTATGTGGTAATACTTGAGCTCGTACTTATAGATTACGGATTTTCTCGGCTTATCTACTTGCGAGGGGATACCTTTTATCCTCGGGGTTTTACTACTTAGAAAAATAGTTAGGAGAGATAATTTAGGAGGGTTGAAATAATTAAAAAAAAAAAAAAAAATCGAACCCAGAACCTCCGATGTACGCTGGAAATTTAAAAGGCGTGTATTTTTGGCTTTAATTATTTGACCTTGGAGAGGGGAGGGGGTAAGAAAATAACATTGTGTGCGCTATCGGAAGCTAGACGTGTGTTTGAAAAAGAAAAGGGTGTTATCGAGCCTCAAGGTCCTTAATGGGATTCTCGAGTAGTCAAAAGTTCGGTAAAGTCCTCACTTGAGAGAAAGAGTTGACATGTAGCGAAAAAGGTGACGGGAGCAGCCAAGTATCAACTTGAGTGCACAGTTGAGTGCTAGTACCTCCAGATGGTGCCTTCCTACAAACTTACACTCTTTCAAAGTGAGTACATCCAAACTTGTGAGAGATTGCTCTTTTATTATGATTTTTTTAAATTAGGGAAAAAAATACCAGAGACGCCTAACGGCTTTATTTGCTCGAGGAATTTATGCTTGAAAAAGGTGTTTTATCAGACAGGAATTATCAAAATATCCAGCTCGAAGCTCGTGTCGGACTCTGGAGATACCATCTCCAATTATTCCTCGGACAACTCTCGAGTACCATCAAGGCCTTCCCTCACACTTACTTTAGTCTCAAACTGGTTCTCGAGCACGAGCCTGTCAATTACATACGAATTTTAAATTTCAATCTTTGGATTATAAGACTATTAAAAGACTAGTCAAGAATTGAAAAAAAAAATTTTTTTTAATTAGTAGCAACTGAAATAAAATTTTGGAAAAAATTTTGATGTCAGATTTTGGAAAAATTACTACGAAAGGTTCTAGATAAAGTTATTAAGCATTGATTAAAACAAAAAAATCAAAAATTGGACCACTTCAAGATTTGTGGGAATAAAAATAAAATTTTGGAAAAAATTTTGATGCCAGATTTTGGAAAAATGACTACGAAAGGTTATAGATCATCTTCTGGCGTATCGATTTAAAAAAAATTTTTTCAAAATTGGACAATTCTAAGCCTTGTAGTAACAAAAATAAAAATATAAATGGCTCTTCTGTCACTTAATGTGTGTATATGTGTATTTATTTAATGTAGTCACTGTTTGCTCAGTAATGAGATTTTATAAATACGTAAATGCATTCCGCTAACTTTGACTTGGTGAAATATTTTTTATATTTTGTCTATTAAATTTTTTCACTAGAATAAATACCGAGCATACTTTTACTCTGAAGATTTTTTTTAAATAAAAATTTTTTATTTATAAAAAATTCAGATTTTCCTGATTTAGAAATTTTAAATTAAATTAGAGTATTAAATTAATGAATTATAAGGTTCAGGGTTCGAATCTTGGTGACTGTTTTTTTTTTTCTATTATTTAACAAAAGAAAATTTTCAATTAACTTGAACATTTAATTTCATAAAAAAAATAACCGTAGAAGGGAATCGGAGCGAGTCACGCGAAACCACAAAGAAAATTATCATTGAGACTTAGATTGCCGAGAATATGATACTCCTTAGATTCCCATGCCTTCATTAAACCATGACAATATTACCAGGCGACACTAAAAAGACATTTTGTGGTAATTTAAAAATATAATTTTCTTAAATTTTATTAAAATTTTTTTCAGATACGAAAATCGATACAAAATTACCAGCACGCAAAGTTACGGTTACGCCCACGAATCTCGAGAATGTTAACTGATAGGAGGTATCTATAGCTAGAGGTGCGTGAGAGTATTTACTCTTTTAAAATCCGCTTAAAACTTTTATTTTATTTTTTTACCCCCTTCCCCTTCCCCTTGGTCTATATTTTTATGAGAATAATAAAAATATATCAAAAATGCATGAGCCAAAAATTCTGATGTCAGATTTTGGAAAAATGACTACGAAGGGTTCTAAATTAAGTTTTGGTGTATCGATTGAAAAAAAAATTTTTCAAATTGGATAATTCTAAGATTTTTAGTAACAAAAATAAAATTTTGGAAAAAATTTTGATGTCAAATTTTGGAAAAATGACTACGAAAGGTTCTAGATCAGGTTCTGGCGTATCGATTTAAAAAAAAAGTTTTGAAATTTGGACAATTCTAAGGCTTGTGGGAATAAAAATAAAATTTTGGAAAAAAATTTGAAAATTGATCTTTTTTCATATATTTTATATATTTATATATATGAAAAATGTAGCAATTTAACAGAATTCATTAAATTTTCTAATCCACCAAAATGGATTTTTGGAAGGTCAAGGCAAAAAAAAACTGGAGGAAAATGATAAATTAGCATACAAACTGAAATTAGAGTAACCCGGGAGTTATGGACTTACGGAAATCCCAGATTATTTCGGTCAGTGTCTCCAGCGGTGGATACCCACGTGCTCTGTAATGATGTGGTTAGCTTTGTACGTGATTCAACGCATTGTCCTAAAATTGCGACCGATTTCAGAGCAGAAATGATTGATTGATCCTAATGAAAAAGTTACCAAATTAAGGATGCACGCGAGGAATCATGATAGCTGATAGCTGATAGCTGATAGCTGATAGTTGATAGCTGATAGTTGATGGGTGATGGCTGCCTGACGACAGTTGCTTCCGAAGGCAGGCAATTAACCCGATTCGCGTGTAACGAGCAAGATTCTGGGCCCGAATCGGGTCATTAGTTCGAGAGATCGATTTAAGCTTGGAACCAACGGGGCACTCTAAATTACTGGAGGAAAACAATAAACCGGGGAGTTTATAGTGCTGCTCGAGGAATACAAGTTTAAGCACAAGTAAAGCAGAAAGAGGAAAACGACCCGTGGCACAGTTTAATTTTCCCGGGAAACGGAAACCTATAGCTTTTCAGTTGAGCTCCTTCCATTGTTTCCCGAGCTTTATAGAAGTCATTATAATTATTCTACACGCCGTTCTCAAACCCAGTAATCCTCGAGGTTTCTTTTTTTAATTACTGCTATGCGCCGTTTCACGGAAAATCGACTCAAGTCTTCTTTAGAATCGACTTTAGAGTACCAATATATAAAAACATTTTTTTTTTAGAAAATTGACGACGAAGGGTTCTAGATCAGGTTCCGAGGTATCAATTTAAAAAAAAATTTTTGAAAATTGGACAATTCTAAGATTTTTAGTAACAAAAATAAAATTTTGGAAAAAATTTTGATGTCAGATTTTGAAAAAATGACTACGAAGGGTTCTAGATCAGGTTCTGGCGTATCGATTAGAAAAAAAATTTTTCAAATTTGGACAATTCTAAGGCTTGTAGTAACAAAAATAAAAACTAAAATACCAATATTTTTATTCTGGGTTCGAATCCCGGGGGCTGCATTTTATTATTTTTTTTTCTTTCTAAACAATTAAACCACTGCTAGTTAGTAATTATTTTAAAAAAATAGACATCAGAATTTATTTGAGGTTCATAAAAAAAAAACATGTTAAATGAATTCCAGGCCACCCAGCACGTTTTAATTTATCTGCTAATCGATACATCGATACATCTGGATATCGTGTGTCTGATTAGCATACCTTGTACACCAAGTTATTCACTTATTCGGTTGTAAATTCTGATATTTTTATAATTGTTACAAGAGCAATACATACATATATACCGTACATACTTGCACTTATAAGTATCGGTCTCTTATTCGGGTCAAAAAAGTATTGTAAATAAAACTAGACATAAATAAATATAATTACTTATGGTGACTAGCTCGCTGCGGGATAGGGATAGCCGCTCGACGTTATTCAAACAAAGAACCTGTTTTACCAAGTATAAATCTACAAATGTATAAATGTATGAGATATAAGATACTCCTTTGTATGAATCGGCTCTCAGTTATTTTATTTATTGCCCTGTCGTCAATCTTTTCACTCTTAAAATTATATTAAGCGGAATCCAAGCTCTCAAGGTCTTTGACAATTAATTATCCGACTTTCTACTATTCTTTTTTCGTATATCAATTTCTTTTTAGCTTGGTAATTGAATTTTAGTCAAAAACAATTAAAAAAAAAAAAAAAAATCACCCCCCGGGATTCGAACCCGGGACTTTAATTTGGTAGTTTGGGACCTCTGTAACTTTAAAAAATCTTTTAATCAAAGCTAATTTTATTTTTTTAAGCGCCCTCTATCATTTTTGGAAGACAAGGAATTGTTTTTTTTATAATTAGATGCTAAAAAAAATTTTTTTGTATCGTTACAACTCGAATATACAAAGGACAATAATAATGATGATTAATCAGACATGCGGTTTAAAATTATGATACAAAGTCTTAATATAATGGCGGTTGAACATGCAGATATGTGGTAATTTGCATGAAATGGTAACAGTTAAATCCTCGAAGAACAAACGGGTCTTTAATTCTCGAGCCTCGCATGACACATAAACCAGCCAGTTCAGTACAACGCTATCGATTACCCGCAGAGTAAATTATGCTCTCCTAAATCCGCCGATTGTTTCAATTCCGGGCTATTAAAAACTTCTAGAACTAATAATAACAACAACAGATCACTAAAGTTGGATGAGACCGGGTAGTGACAAGCAAAGATGAGCCAATAACAGTAGGGGGAGGTCTTATCATTATCAGCGTTATCAGCATGCCTTGTTGATGTCATGTTGACATGTTGTCATGTGTGCACGTCACCCCGAGATTAAACACAGGGAGGATTAGCGACGTATTGTCATTTGCCTCAAGATCTTTCCCCACCCCTTTGTGTAGAGTCTCAAAGACACCCAGCTTATTGATAACCTACATGTGGATGACAAATGACTTTTTTATGGGAATTTTTTTATAATCACTACAAAGGGTTCTAGATCACGTTCAGAAGGATTAATTAGAAAAAAAATTTTTGAATATTGGACAATTCTAAGCCTTGTAGTAACAAAAATAAAATTTTGGAAAAAATTTTGATGCCAAATTTTGGAAAAATGACTACGAAGGGTTCTAGATCAGGTTCTGGCGTATCGATTTAAAAAAAAAGTTTTGAAAATTGGACAATTCTAAGCCTTGCGGTAACAAAAATAAAATTTTGGAAAAAATTAAAAAAAAAAATTGTTTTGCACTTACCGTTCCACTCCCGGGCCAGATGGGTCAGCTCGCAATCGGTAAGGGTCTCGTCGCTGGCGTTTCCAGAAGTAGGAGTGTCACTGAGGCCCTCAACTCTGCTGGCAACGTGATACAATTGAGGCTGTTGATAACTCGCGTTTCCTCTTTTGTGGGCCGTGTTATAGTGGCTGTGGGACTGACCGGGCTGACTTTGGGAATAGAGACTTTGGGCCTGAGACGGACCTCTGGTCCCAGAGACCCTGGGGTTGTCCTCACCCTCAGAGCCACTGAGGCTGTAGGCTGGGTGCAGCCGTCCCTTGCCTGGAAAATAAAAATTCATAATTATTAATTTGAAATTAGAAAAAAATGGTTGTGGTAGAACGACGGATTTTCCCACGATTCACGATCCGCGATCTACGAGTTATTTTTTTCTTGAAGAGTTTATACCCGAAATGGACAAAGCAGGTGCTCTTTATGACGGCGATTATCCGCGAAGGTCGGGAGGAAATAATTACTATTTACATTCTGATCCGGTTAAGGACCAAGATATGCGGGTTGTCCTTCTTCGGCGGTTTTCCAAAGCCGGTCTTCGAGAAAAAATTAATTGCCAGACCAGCTGCGCTGCTATTTTTAGTTATTTGTGATTATCATTGCTCAATTGTAACAATAAAGGAGTAAGTTTAGTTGTTTAACGTCATTGTTCTGTTATTTTTAATTGATTCAAAATTAAAATCTTTGAAATTTTATTTTTGTTCCCACAAGCCTTAGAATTGTCCAAATTTCAAAAATTTTTTTTCTAATCGATACGCCAGAACCTGATCTAAAACCCTTCGTAGTCATTTTTCCAAAATTTGACATCAAAATTTTTTCCAAAATTTTATTTTTGTTACTAAAAATCTTAGAATTGTCCAATTTTCAAAAATTTTTTTTTAAATCGATACCTTAGAACCTGATCTAGAACCCTTCGTAGTAATTTTTCAAAAAAAACCTCACTAAAAAATTTGGCAATCAAAAAATCGCTGCCAAAAATCACAAGAAATTGTAATTAATAATTATTACTAGCAAAAATTGAATTTAGGTCGACCAAAAAGCATAATTCGGGTCCATTTATCCCAATAGAATAATTACTAGTCTAGCAGGTGGTCTTTGATCTAGTAAATGCATCAACTTAGGCAAACATTTGCCAAAATCCTTTATTGAGTTTGATTGTCTTCCATCGGAGGGGAGTTATTGATCGTGGTTAGTCTCCTCTGAAGGGCTTCGATGGTTGTGCCGATTGAATGGTAGGCTCCATATCCAGGAAAATGGTAAAAATAACAAAACTTGAGCCAAAATAAAAAGTAAAAAGGAAAGCAAGTGTATTTATTTATAATGAACCCTCGAGGGGATGGCTTAGAGTCCTGCTGATGTAATTCATTGCCGGGTATCTTTCCAGTAGATCGGACAGCTAAAAGTAACGCCCACGCGTACCCCTTTGTCTTTCATCCACTCGGGACCGATGCATGTAAGATTCAACTTTAATATAAATAAAAACAAACGTTTTGTTACAAAGGGCCCTCAGGCGGCTCCGGATCTCACAATTACCTATTGTTCGATACGGTAATTTATGTACAAGGCCGCTAAGAATAATTCGCCCTTCTTTCTTATTCTTCTTCGGACATTCCAATCGCACTGCATTATTTTTTCTGAATTCCGATTTTAATCCTCAAAAATATTTTTTATTAAAATTTATCGGTGACTGATCACTCGGGATTATTAATTATTTTGACAGACACTTAATTAAAATCCCAGCCAGGTGGTCCGAGCCCAGACTAAATCGGAATATCTATCGGGGACTTTCTATTCCGTGGTTGATGGCCGGAAGATGATCGGGTTAATTAACTGTGAGTTTAAATTCTGCCGGCTATCTACTTTTATAAATGTCGGAAATTCATCCGACGTATAATTTATTTTTATATTTTGTTTAGATCGACACGTTAGAGTTTGATCTATCAATTTTTATATAAAAAATTACTATATATTAACTAATATTTATTATATTATATGGCTTTATCACCGACAAAATATCTTTGACAAAATATCTCCGACAAAATATCCATGACAAAATATCTCCGACAAAATATCCCTATGTAATATTTCCAGACAAAATATCTCCGATAAAATATTTTATTGCAGTGATATTTTGTCCAGAGATATTTTATTGCAGTAATATTTTGTCCAGAGATATTTTGTTGGGGATATTTTGTCCAGAGATATTTTGTCGGGGATTAATTTATTTATTAAATAATGTATTAAATAATATTTATAGCAAAATTTATTGATCCTCAGCAAACTAAATAAAATAAAAAAACAAAAAGGAGGCTGAATATTAAATTACGGATACGAGCACGGGTTTCGCATTCAGTAATTAAAACCGGTGAGTATATACTATATAGACGTCGACGGTAGGGCCGTCTCAATAAAGCCATATGCAGCGTTTACATCAAACTCACAACTCGGTAAGGAAGAATCGTTTAATTAATTACTGGCAAGACTGATTACACCCTCGTACTTTCTCTCCCGAAGATTTCCCAGGTATCTTCCTCTCTATCGGCTACACATCCACATTTACATCCACATCAAGGAATATCTGCCAAGACTTGCCAGTTTCTGGGGTGGAAAGTGCACTTGAAAGCTTCAATTCAAAGTTTCTCCCCTTTTATATCTATATAAATACCATTTCTCAACGGCATCAACGGTTGTAATGATTTTTGACCGATCAAGTCATTTTGTTGAGTTCGCAGAACAACACCGTCAATCAGAAATACATTCCTGTGTTATCGCGTGGTTAATAGATTTTTATTCCGCGAATTAGAGAGTTCTTTATATGGTCCCGGGTGAGATCAGAGTTATGAGTCAGTTTTATGGTAAGATATTTTATTTTTTTCTTATGGGATTTATTTTGAATGATTTATTACTTTTTTGAGGTAGAAAATTTGGTATCAGGATTTTTGATGCCCCGACAAAATATTTTAAATAATTAAATTTTTCACTGAATCAATATTAATAATGCAGATCAAAAATAATGCAACCCAAAATTTTACTGACCTTTTTTTAGATCACCATTCTTATTAAATAGTAATTAAATTATTATTTAAGTCAGTTTATAATTTAATTAAATTTTAGTCATATATATATAACAGAATAACGGGATTTTAACGAAACTTAGTCATCAGAATATTGCAACAGAATCAAAAACGGTAATAATAATAAAATAAGGTCCTACTATTCTCGATCCTGGATGACCTATTCGTGAATAATTCATCTTCCACCTTCTCGACTCTTCGAAATTTTTCTTATTCTTATTCTTATCCATCTTTTTGCTGTCGACGACTTCTACCGTCGTTTAAATCCTACGTGGGAATGTCGAGGCTGCTTTCCGAATCTCCCACTCTTCCCCCTTCCACCACTTCTAGCGCACATTTATACATTTATACTTGGAAAGATATGAATAGCGAAATGCCGATCTCGGGTTATTTCTGCTGACGATCCGCTTGTCATTTTGCTTCCAATTGCGTCATCAGATCAATTATTATGATTGTTTGAATATTTAAAAAAAATACTTTTAAATTGAGACAATAAAATTTTTTAAATTGATAATATTGTGATTGAAAAAATTAAATTAATTATCAATTGAAAAGAATTGTAATAAACTTTTAAAGAAGGCGACTAATCAGATAAGCTACAAGCAGCAGACTCGTTACACCACCGGGTTATAAATGTTTAATCGTCACGACATTACTCGGGACCACCGAGTTGCTTCTATCAGGCTCATATCCGGGATGAGAGTTTGCGATCCAGTATTTGAATTAAAAACAATTAAATCATCACGAGAAAAATAATATCTAATGGCTCTTTGATGTAATTGATGATTATTAATGGAAGCTTTCAAAGGCTTCCACACAGGAGGCTAATTATTGATACAGAGTATCATTTGACGGAAGCCCCTGATTCCATTTAGGCTCTCAGGCGCTGACCAGGATCCGAGGCTGCTCGAAATATTCCCGTCAAAGGACCAGTGACTCTGTAAGGCATCCTCGGAGGATTATCAGGAGATGGAAAATTTTTATTTAAATTAATGGTGATTTATTATTTTAAGTAAGCTTTATTTCGAGGAATTAAATTCAAGAAGTTTTTAATATTTAAATGTTGTAATTTATATTATTAATTTAGGCTGCAGACTCTAGATACATAATTAATAAATGACCTTGTTTCTCGTCAACTATTGACATTTTTTAAGATATAAGCTCATCCCTGTGTTACACTCATCGAGACCTTCCATTTGAATACCTACATGAATTTTTCAGATATTTATATATATTTATATATATATTATAAATATGTATATATGAAAAATATATCAAAAAATGCAAGTGGGTATTCAAATGAAAGCTTTTGATGAGTGTAACATCAAGATGTGCTTATATTTTTATTAAAATCAATATTTAAAAAATTACAGTGTAATTTAACAAAAAGCTTGTAAAAAAAAAATTTTTTTTTTTTGAGAAAAATCAAAAAGGTCGTATCATTTTCGTCGTATCAATTGAGAGATTAAAGCAAAAGGACTGATGGTGACTTGGTAAGGATTCATCAGAGGATTACTCGGATCTGTAAGAGTTAGAGTATTTTAATTTTTATTTCAACTAACGTTTCAGTTCGAGTTAAGCCTTATTTCGTCGCGAATTAGAAAACTCGAGCCAGCTGAAATAATTGGCTAGAGGATTATCCGAGGCTCTGGGGGGATTCTGGTCCTTTTCTGGGTTCTTACCTCGGAAAATTTAATCGAGGAGTTGAAAATATTAACTCCACTGATGATACATCATTTTTTTTATATTTAATACCTAAAATAACAAGATCGATGTAATTTGAATATAAAAGAGCGCAAGATGAAATAATGTAATTGTAATTTTTTTTTTTTTTATTTTTTTTTTGTAGTTTATGAGAAAACGACGTATGGAAAAATAAAAAATAAAAAAAATAAGGTTGAGGATATGAAAATATCTCTCGAGAAAATATTATGAGTTTACAAGGTAAACTCGGTGCTCTCAGGAATTTTTAATAACTCTAGTCACATAGAATTAAGCGCATTCTTTCTTTTTTAATTACGCAAGATTTTTTAAAGACCTATTTGCATTTCTTCATAAGAAAATATTTTAATGCCCGTAGAGTAGAAATTCTCTTTTATTATTGGCCACTATCTTTCTCAATTCGAGGTTAATATCATTTTTATTAAGTTATTTTTAAAAAGGATAATTTTGAAAAAAAAAAATTAATTTTAAAAAATTTATTATTTATTCAATTTTTAACTCTAGCTTTTTTTTTTTTTTTTTTTTTTTACCA
>JZSA01002039.1:0-26719 GCA_000956155.1 Cotesia vestalis | reverse complement strand
TTTTTCAAAATTGGACCACTTTAAGGCTTGTGGGAATAAAAATAAAATTTTGGAAAAAAATTCAAAAATTAATTTTTTTTAAAAATGACTACGAAGGGTTCTAGATAAGTTTAAATACTATGGATTAAGCTAAAAATTTTAAAAATTAAACGTCATACCAGCAACTCCGAGGCATTAAGACCAAGAAATAGTGCATAAATGAGCATTGATTACCAATGAATAGGAAAAAAGGCAGAAACGTGAATGGCTAAGTGGTTGGAAAAAGTGCCGGGGCATTCTGGAACTTATAAGATATTGAAAACGAAATGATGAAGTTATTAACTGCCCGGGGCGGTTTTATTCATTTTGAGTCTGACTCGAGGGAGATCGCAAGTGTTGAGTGTTAAAGCTCAGGCATCCTGCGGTTCCCCCACCCCTTTTTCGCCCGGTGGTTATTGAATTGAATAATAAATGGATGGAAATGATCTTGCGGTTCCATCTTCCATTGCTTGAGAATGTCATTTCCGGTCCTGGAAAAGCCTAGGTAGCTGGGACACCTCGATTTCTAAAAATTTATAAATTTCTCAAAAATTGACAAGTCAACGAAAAATAATAAATTCTTGGTAATGAAGCTTATAAGCTCTTTTATGTCTACATCTATATCCGTTTCGGATCCTTGCTCACTTTTCTACGGTTTTATTTTATTTTATTTTAGTCCTTTTACAGCTCAGCGAGAAAATTTTATCCGCTAGTGAAACTTTATACGATTCGCGACTCTGACTTTGATGCTACTCCTCCTCCTTCTTCTTATCCTCATCCTTGTACTCCCACTTATACGGGAAGCCAGTCGAAAGAGACTCGCAGAGCCGTTGACGTAAAATTGAAGAAATGCAATGCAAATTCTAAACCCATTGGATCTTTTTCATTGATCTTCCTTTCATTTACATGCGACATTTGGGTACCAAAGAATCCAAGAACAAATATATATCTTGGTAATTATTGTAGATAGAGATAAAAAATTTATACAAATTTTTTTTTTTTTTTTTTTTTTATATATATGCCATAATTATATATATTAATTTTTTTTTATAGAGATTATTAGTAAAAAATTAGAGTAATTATTTGAAATGAATATTAAATTTCAAAGAGTGAAAAGTGAGAGAATAAATTAATTGGGTCGTGTAACCGGTAAATAAATGAAATTCAGATACTTGAGTAATTCCATAAATAATAGAGTAATGTTTCATTAAAAGTTGCCGTTTGACCCGGATGTCGCGCAATGTAGTCATTACAGTGACATCGGACCCGAAAAATTAATTAAAGCGCCGGGGGACGTTGGAAATATTTAAAAAATTCCGAGGATTATTTGAAAAAGGCTGGGAGTTAAAAAAATATTCGGTAATGGTTACTGCTAATAATAGATTAAAGTTCCATTTGTGTAAACGATTGGGCGGGAAAAAGAGGTGGAGGGGGAGAGTACGGTCAGAGCATTGTTGCCGAGGACAATAGGCTCTATCATGGATTGGGTGGCTGTGTGAGTGCGTAGTCGATGGAAATAACAAGCCTCTACATCAGAGACAAGGACACACGGCTTAGTTAAATATTTTGTTTTTTATCATTTTTATTCTGGGGCAGACTTTAAAAGCCCGGAGGCTGCTCGAAAAGCGCGACATTTGTCACAAAATCAGCAGCGACCCAAAAGGCGTGAAACGAATTAAACGCCGGGATGAACACCACCAATATCCAACAATGGACAGAATTAAAATATGGGTGGTGCTAACATCGATCACCTTGTGATTACCGCCGAATAAATCTTTATTCTTTTGGCATAATCCTATGCTTCAGTTGTTTTGACCATTGATTTTACGTCAAACGGTGCTCATTTTTAATTATGGCTAGGAGCGACAAAAATAAAATTTTGGAAAAAATTTTCATGTCAAATTTTGGGAAAATGACTACGAAGGGTTCTAGATCAGGCTTAGAGGTATCAATTTAAAAAAATAATTTTCAAAATTGGATCAATTTAGGAGTTGTGGGAATAAAAATAAAATTTTGGAAAAAGTTTTGATGTCAGATTTTGGAAAAATGACTACGAAGAGTTCTAGATCAGGTTCTGGCGTATCGATTTAAAAAAAAATTTTTGAAAATTGGACCATCTCAAGGCTTGTAGGAACAAAAATAAAATTTTGGAAAAAATTTCAAAAATTGATTTTTTTTTTTTTTAAATTACACCGAAGGGTTCTAGATAAAATTCTGGAGTATTTATTAAAAGAAAAAATTACAAAATTGGGTCATTCTGGGCCAAGTGATAGCAAAATGAAAAGTTTGGAATTAATTGAAAGCCTTAAGCGATCAGATATGATTGATTCGGTAACTACAAGTGCGAGTACTCATTGAAATTGGAATGAAATGAATAAAAAAGTAGTAAATGCAGACGTAGATTTAGATGGATTGAAAAAAAAAAAAAAAGTATAAAAAGGTAAAAAATGGTAAGTGAGTAAATCATAGAGATATAATATTGGATATAGAAAATGACAAATACAGATATTATAAATATATTGGTACATATAGTCCAAGCATGTTTCCTGTCTCCTCGATCAGTTTTGATATATAATGTCGTCCTAGATGTGACACGACAAAAGCCGCACCTACAGCCGTACTCCACACTACTTTACTTCTGACATTTCATGTACTCCAGTCACGAAATGCATTCAATTCCCACCCGTACAAAAATCATTTTTAGATTTTTATATATTTCTCTATTTATTTACTTTTTTATCATCCTACCTACCCTGTGAAAAATCTAAATAAATCTTGTTTTCCAAAATTCCATGAATTATTGCCGATAAAAATTCAATCCTGGCATATCATTCATTTCAATTGGATTATTTTTGACAACTGGGTCAATTTAAAATTTTTAATCCGTTTGTATTTTTAAAAAATATAATTAACAATTTAGGAATTATAATTGTCGTTTTTAACGCTCAAGGCTGAGAGGAGGAAATTGGGAATGAGCTGGAAAGTTTATGGAACAAGAAAATCGAAGGCGGTACGAGTGCCAAGGGAAATTCACCGAAATAAGGAGAAAAGTGGGAAAACTCTTCAAAAAGCTTGATTTACAGGAAATAGCTTTTCTTTATCGTTAGATTTTTTATTTTACACTTTTCCCTCCCCCAGGTTGAGACAACCTGTGTTTATTTAATAAAATGAAATATCACAAGAGCCTTTTCATCGCTTATATTTTATATTATTATTCCATTTATTGCCAATCAAACTCCGTTTATCTGATATTGTCTAAAATATTCTATCTCTAGATACATAATTAACAAATGACCTTGTATCTCGTCAACTATTGACATTTTTTAAGATATAAGCTCATCCTGATGTTACACTCATCAAGAGCTTTCATTTGACTACCCACATCAATTTTTCATATATTTACATATATTATATATATATGTATATATGAAAAATATATCAAAAATCCATGTGGGTATTCAAATGAAAGCTCTTGATGAGTGTAACATCAGGATGAGCTTATATATTGAAAAATCTCAATATTTAAGAACTGACAATGCTATCTCGTCAACTATTGACATTTTTTAAGATATAAGCTCATCCTGATGTTACACTCATCAAGAGCTTTCATTTGAGTACCCACATCAATTTTTCATATATTTACATATATTATATATATATGTATATGAAAATATATAAAAATCCATGTGGGTATTCAAATGAAAGCTCTTGATGAGTATAACGTCAAGATGAGCTTATATCTCTAAAAACGTCAATAGTTAAAAAATTACAATTAATAGATAAAAATTTTATTATTTTCATAATAATTAATGAAATTTAGGTAGAGTGGGTATTTAGTATTTTATGAGGGTTAAATGAAAACCCCTTTGCAATTAAGTCGAAAGGGCGAAGGTTTTCTTGAGTTGAGTCGGGCTCGCCCTAAAATCCGGTCTTTGTTTCTAGCTTTTGGAGCGTGTGAAAATCCTGCGGGTTGTGCATATCACGCTGCTGTTCTGCCGTAAGTACCAAAGGTTTAAGGAGCGAAGAACAGAGAGAAAAGCGAAGAAGAAGAAGAGAGGGTGTATAAAGTAGAGCTGGTGAGTATTACCGTGTACAGTGTATATAGTCTATATAGTGTACAGTGGATAGTGGGCGGAGGCAGAGAGAGGAGCCCAAAGTAAAGGCTGAGTGGAGTTGAGTGTCGTGAAAAAACAGAGAAAGAAATAAAGAGGTGGAACAAGGGTTCTACTGTCGTTAAAAATGGATGGAGATACCGAGGAATTTAACAGACAAACGTCCTTTCCCAACGTACTCAACGACTTAGATCGACTTGACGCTCCCCTAATTTTTAATCCCAATACTTTTATCATTTATTCACCGCTTTTACTTTTATTTTATTGTTTTAGACTTTAGTTTAGATTTTCTTTTTTTTTTTTTGATGATATTTTTTTGAGAAAAAATAAAAATAAAAGCAATTTCAAGTTACAAGCTAGATCCTTGGGGTTAAATAATCTCAAGAATTTTAGCGACTTTAAGCAACGATGAATAATGTCACCGTAAATCACTCTTTCCCTCTTGAAATAATAATTATATTCTCTATCAGATAATTATTTACAGAATCGTAAACTAGAAACAGTGGAACAAAAGTCTCGGAAAATAAACATGTTTGTCTATAAAACGAATAGAAATAGTAAGAGGAAGAGAACGAATGCGGTTAACCGAAAGCTTATTCAGCAATACAAGACCCTTTATTTATCCAGGATGACACGTGACCACATTTTCGCGACTACACTTAACCGCCAGCACACTGTGCCTTGTTGTTGTTGTTGCTGTTGTTGCTGTTGCTGTTGTTGTTGTTCGCAGCTGCGAAAAGGCTCCAGGCATATCATACATTTGTGACCCTGAATTTCTCCCTCTAACCCCCGGCATGTCGTGTTTGTTTTCCCCGCAATCATATATCCCCAAACACTGCCAGCTATTAACGCCCATAATTAATATTTAACTTTGAAAGCTTTAGTAAATTAAGAATTTCGTAAAAAAAATAAATAAATTTACCAGGATTCGAACCCACGACTTCAGATTCAATAATAAAAAAATTAAAATGACGATATCTCAGAAACTACTGAGCCGATTTTGACCACCCAAAGATATTTTAACTTCTTGTAAATACCTCTAGAGCGTTTTATCACTTTTTTGTAGATGGCGCTCAGGTCACCTCGAAATTTAAAATGAAAATTTCTCAAAAACCACTGGACCGATTTTAACCAACCAAAGTTACTTTTGCTCCTTAAAGTAGCATCCAAGTCGTGGTATAACTTATAAGACACAGCGAGGTAATTGCAAGTCTGGAATTAAGAATTTTAGGCGTTTCTCTTAGTCTCGGCCACAAACAACGGTTATTGCAGGGGTGTTGAGCATTTTGGCGAGGAAGTTTGTCAGTGAAATACTCTAGCGTTATACCGGGAGCGATTACTTGGGCTGAGCTCGCCACTAACGGGCTTAGTACCACCTGTAATTATTATTCTCGGGCTTATCAAGGTGCATTAGATCATTAACTGGCAAGAGGTTAGTGCCCACTAATCGGGAAATGAGTCAATATCTAGGAGGGCGTTGTGAAAAGGGGTAAATTGTAACTCCAAGGGGTGAATTGAAATTTTTCGAGGACATAAACTATTCCCGAGTCACATCCTGTCCATAAATTCCGAGGTAGGGCTGACAGCTAAGCGGCACGCACTGCGATGACGTTCCGGGCTCTTTGTGTGTTCCAGACGAGGACTTTTGGAGCAAGACCTGAGACCCGAATAGACCCGAGACCGACAGTAGCTGCACGACAAGTTAATGGTCATTAGCGTGGCGCAACTGTTTTAAATCTTCGCTGACGTCGGCTCTGAGAAACTTGAGGTGATTTAGGGTCGAGTAATATCCATCAAAGATATCCAACCAGGCTAGTCGTTATCACTTTACTGCTTCCCTCCTTCGTTTCCTTCTTTACCCTTTTTATTTATCGACCTTTATTTTCCGTTTAGTACCTGCATTTTTTACTATTTTACTATCGTTATTTTTATTAAATAAAATAAAAAATATATAAATTTGGTTTTTTAGTTTCTGCAAGCGAGAAAAAAGCGCCACGGCGCCACCTAGTGGTACAATTAAAAACTAATAATTTTTTTTAATTAAAGCAGGAAAGAAAATTATTAGTGAGTACACTTAGATAATAAATAAATAATTAAATTATTTTATCCAAAATTTCCTGTCAAATAAATTTTGTACTGTAAATATTCTAGAAAATGGTATAACTTCTCTCTCTCCCTCCTTACTTATCGATTATTCTCCTACTTCTTCTTCTTCTTCTTCTTCTTCTTCTTCTTCTTCTTCTAGCTTGTTTATCTCCTGAATTTTCTTAAATATTTTTAATGCCGATAAAAAACCCGTCTAGACATTAATGGGGCAGGTTGTTAGCGAACATGAGTACCGTTGGCGTTAATTGCCTCCCCCTCGGTCCTCACGCATAAATAAAAGGAAATAACCGGGTTTTATTTAGGAGCTCGTTAACCAGATCTAGTGTTATTACCCAGCTGGTACTGCCGGCAAGACTAACCGCGGATTAATTCGCGGATCGTCAGGATCGTAAAATCGGAAATTGTTTAAACAAATTCTGGAGAACATAGCAAACACCGGGTTCCGGATGTTTGCAGATCCAGCTCGAGCTATTGTCGACAGTCGATTGTCCAGGATAATATATCATTGGTGAGTTTAAACGTTTGCTCAGCACTTGACCTCATCCCAAAGCAATGGGCTTGCATGTTTGATGTCCCCTTGACACTTTTTTTTAAAAATTGTTTCGGATTTTTTTTAGGAAATTCAAGTGGAAAATTAGTGGTCACTCGGTCAATTAACCAGATCACGGTGATCATCGGATTAGCATACTATTACCAAACTACGGACAGAGGACACCGTTGTTCCAAATTACGAGGAATACTCTCAGAAACTACCACCGAGGACTACAGACTACAGACTACAGACTAGCCGGGAAAACTTTCGCCTCATAACGTGTAATCTACCAAACGGTCCAAACTTTCAACGCGATTACCGAGTTCACTCATCATCCCCACCTTTTATTCCCTTCCTTTTCTCCTTCGACTGATCCTGAAAATTTTAGAAAATCCAGCAGAGAAAAATTTATCACCGACAATGCGTTTTATTTGGATTTTATCACCGCATTTAAATTCCACGGTGTAGACATATATCTACGGGATGCTTTAATATTCAAAGTTTTCGGTGATGAAAATTTAATGGAGAAAAGAAAACTTTTTATATTTGCTTTGGAGGATAATAAAGAAAATCTATCAAGTATTTTAGGATAAATAATAAAAAATAAAGGACCTACACTGATATGAAGGTAAAATTATTTTGCAAATTTAAAAATCGAATAATTTTATCAAATTAGTGTATTGTCATCGGTCCTCGATAAATCTACAAAGTTTTAACGAAATCTGGCCGTTTAAAGTGCGTCAAAATCGCGCATAAAGAAGTCGGTTACAAACATACATACAAACATACAAGTGAAGCTAATAATAAATAACAGTTTAAAAAAAAACTAAAAAACACGCTTTTTATAGAAAACCGAATTAAAAAAAATAGAAAATAAGTTTTAATAAATTTAAATTAAGAATAGTGTTAAAAATTTCAATAAATGTAATTAATAATAGTGTAAATAAAAAAAATGTATTTTATTTTAAAAAAAGCGCGGGGTGCATGGATCAATAGATATAAATATTTTATCGACAGATATGAGTAGAGTGATTATCATTTTTAGAATTTCTTAAAAAGTAACAACGTCACATATTCTATTTTTTTTTTCTCACAATATAATTATAATTGTTATTATCATTTTGAAATAATCTTTATTAATTTTAAATTAAATTAATGTAAGGCCCTTAGGGAGCTTTGGCTTCAGGGTCTAAATTTTTGAATAAATAAAAAAAAAAAAATAATAATAAAAATGATTAAAAATAATTTTCCAAATTTATACAGCTTAGAAAATTATAATGAGTAATAAAAAATTAAAAGGACCCGTCAATTAGATTGATATCTAAATAATCCATAGATTATGGCTCTTGAAGGTTTCCCTCGGGACGAAAAAGAAATAGAAAGCGTATAGAGCAAGGCACCGGTCAATTACTTCTCTTGTTACGCTTCCGTGGTGGGTGTACCGGGTTCGAATCCACATCAAAGCACTTTTGTCGACTCGCATTCCGGCGTCCTTGTATTTTTTAATAAAAATAACGAAATTGGGCAGCGGAAGGCGCAACAATGTAATTAAAAACCCTTTGATCAGAGTTTAAATAAAAACGTCAATTGTTAATGTTAGTATCGAGCTTCTTCTCAACCTTTTTCTCTACCAATCCCGAAGAGTCTCGGAATAAATATTTGGCAAACACAACCGAGAATAAAGGACGCTGTCATAATTGCCAACAGGTCATTTTTCATCTACAATATCCACGAACAAAGCTTCAACCTACTCATCATTAATCACCCATTTTTATTTATTTATTATTCTCAGATACAGGCTCATTAGTCATTAGTCATTAGTCATTAATTATCTATTACGATAATTTATCGTCTGATTTTTAAATAATTACTTTTCTGCAATAAAATAAATTCAACTATTTTTGAGTGATTTTCAACGAGCTGTAACTCCGAGGGAAATAATGGTACTCCAAGTGTCTAGTTTTCAAATATGACCATGAAAATTTTTTATCATGTTTGGGTCTGGAGAAATTCTAAGAAAACTACAAAAAAAAAATTTTACAAATTTTTTCTCGTCTTAAAAAAAAAAAAAATTTTCCAAATTTTTTCTCGTCTTAAAAAAAATCTACGGGCTTCAAAAAAATTTTTTTTCATTGTTTCGCTGAAAAGTTTTTTTAGATAATTTAATGCCCTTTAATTTGACGTTATCAAAAAGCATGTACGATAATTTGCCGCGGAGTTATCGTCAGTCAAAGCAAAAAAGTACTTTTTTACTTTGACAATCAATAACTCTGGAAATAATTATCGTATAGAAAATCGAAGGACGGTTTTGAAAACTACACGATATTCTCTATAAGATACTGTGAGTAGCTTTTGTCAAAAAAATTTTTTTTTTATTGAAAACTTTAACTGAAAAAACGACAAAAATTCGCATAATTAAGGATATTTGGATAACTTGGTATAACTTTGGATAAAATGGATGAACAAAGGATATTGTCGATAATTTTTCAACCTCCAAGTGTCCCCTGAAATCCCTGAAAAATTCAAAGCGCTAAGATTTTTTTTTCATAGTTCCCCGAAGCTTTAAATTTTTTGTTTTTGCAAAAATCACTATTTTGAGCAATTTTTCGATTTTTATTAATTTTTTCAATGAAAAAAATTTTTTTTATTGAAAATCTTAATTTTTCTTCCTTTTTGAGGATCTTTTGTTTGATTTTTGATGTCAAAAATAGTTGTTGAATTATTTATCAAAAACTGAGATTTTTTTATTTTTTCTGTTAATAACAAATTGAAATTTTCATTGAAAAAAAATATGAGAATTGAATTCCGGAACAAATGAGTGATTGTTCATATTTTTATCACAATTTATAATATTCTTTGAGACGGATTATTTTTCCTAAAATTTCCCTCTTCAAGTCATAAAAAAAGATGACCCATTTGATTAAAGCCGGAAAGTGAAATGTATATAGACTGAAGTAGGCGGGTGGAGTTATACGAAAGACAGTAAAGGTTGTAGCAGCGAGAGCGAGCAGCTACGGCTGGAATAAAGTAATTTAATTTGGGAAAGAGGTGCAAAGAGTACATAATATTTGGGATTAAAAAGCAATATACGAGGGGAGTAGCTTCGGATAATAATAAAAGAAAGACAACTCGCGTCGTATCGAGGAAAGGGCCACTGATGAAACCGAAAGTAATAGGCCAGACAGAGAATATATTCCTATAGGTGGATGGGGTTGTCCCAACAAGGCCTGGAATATCTTCGGGGCGAGGAAACGGAGAAACCTATTAGTACTATATACTATAGCAAGGGGATAAGAAACTATTCAGTCTTCCGGTTTATTCATTTTTATTAATTTCGAATCTCATCGAATTACCGAAAAGGGTTCTATTCCTCTGATAGTTACTCTGATAGTTACTCCAGTAAATTTTGGCAAGTTCCCGTCCAGCGGTTTCCAGATTGATGCTTCGTCTCCTTTCGGGTCTGCCCGGGATTGATTTGTAAGTTCCCGAGGTAAAATCGCTGGTGTGTCGAACTACCCTTGCTCTCGGGAAAAATAATCGAAACCGGGACGAGCCAGGCGTGAAATAGGTTAGGGCGAACTGAGAGCCGGGTAATTATTAGTGTCGATTTGTTGCCGAGATTCCGATCCGATCCAATGCTGGGGGCTCACCGGAGTCAGCCCCGGGCGCATTTTTTTATTTTACAGCTTAGAAATTTTTATTCAAAGCTCATATATAAATATAAATAATAAAATTCTACATTGATAGAAGGATTAAGAAGATTTTTTTTGTTTTTTATTATTTTTTAATCAAATAAAATTCATAAATAATTTTTATTTTATTTTAAAATTAATATTTAGATGTAATTTTTCCAAAACTCCATAAAAAAGCATCTCTCACTTGGCGACTACTCACGCAGAAATAACTCTCAAAAGCATTCTCAATAATTTCAATAGAAGCTGATCAATAAAAACTATACATAAAAATATTTAAGTGCACGTTAGCCTGGTTCTATTCCAGCTTCCAGCATGTGTACCAGCTAGCACAATCCGTAATATATTTTGAGATTTCGTTCCATCATAAAACTCTTTGATCATCGACGTCGCCGGATAAAGCGAAATATTGCGCTATCAAGAGCTGAGAAATAATGCGATACTAAAACTTTTCATAAGGATGGATTTATTGTTCCCAAAGCACTCTCTCCTCTGTCTGCCACTCCCTTTCTTTTCTAAATCTTATAAATAATTTAGTCATCTCATCAAGCGACAATTATCTTTAATAAAGGTCAATTTTTCCGATAATTACAAAACTAACGAGACAAATTTTGGAATTATCACCGAGCATGACCTTTTCGTAGGTGACCCTTTAAAAGGTCTCACGATTTATTTTAAATAAAAACAAGCTTGTCGGCGTCGGCGTCGGTGGTGATCCATTAATTTTATTTCTAAGATAATTAACGCCCCGTCAGCGGAATAAAAGCCTGGATGTATCTCTCGTGTGAAAGAGGAGCGAGGAAAGAGGTGGGGGGGAAAGGGGAGGGGCGGTGTGAGAAAAAGGAGCAAAAGTGGGACCTTGTCACCCGTCACCTGATAAATCGTCCCGAGGTATTCACGACGGCCCGAGTCTTTTCGTTATTATCATTTTTCGAGGCATAACAAATGACAAGCTCCATTCATCCCCACTACTTTGCTGTTTATATATTTATTTATTTATGTTTAAACATAAAAAGGACAATTAAACTGCAACATCCTTGCACTTGATGAGTTAGCACAATCAGAGGATCGATTAGTAACGTCCTGTTGTGTTTCCACAGTTCGGTGCTTAGCGTTACAGATAATCGATCTATTACTATCAGCCGCAGCACCTCCCCCCACCCCCACTCTTGACTCCCACGACATGGATATGTATATATTATGACATGATTGGTATTGACAATCGCAAGTGTCCGTGACGTTGACATCTACATTATTTATTCATTCGTCACAAGGTTTCAGCAGTTGCAATACTTTGATTGCTTCGACGCCTGCTTTATTATTATCGTTATCAAATTATTAATAATTACTTAATGGATTAAGATATTTTGGTTATTTTTTAGAGCTATAAACACCTAAAATACCGTTTGTTGCTATGTAACTCTAGTAACGCCCCTTGACAACGTTAGTAACGCCTCTTAGCAACGTTAACCACGCCCCCTAAGTTACCCTAGCAACAAAGATCCTTATAAACCACTCCCCCTTCCAATTAAATTTAAATAAGCCCTACTAGAATAATTCTACGGTGAAATAAAGAGCTTACGCGTGTGAATAGAAGAGTTATCAAAAGCGTGAATGGATTCTGATAGTATCTAAAGGATTTATCCTAAGCAAATTGGCAACCTAACTTGTTTAGCGGTATTTGATTGGTTGCAAACTTTACCAAAGGAATGTACATCCACCTATTGCTATTGGATTTATTATATATATATATATATTAAGTTAGAAATGAATCGCTCACCTTGAGTGTAATTCATGTCCGGCACTCCTCCCAGGAGTTTCTAGTCCTCGTGCCACATCTGGAACAAAAAAAAAAAATACGTTTCAACATCACAAATTAGTTTAATTAGAGGAACTCGATAGTCATGAAAGTTATTGACCGCAATCGCATTTTGCTGGACGGTCAAATAGTTTGCCAGTGAATAGTTTAACCAACTAATTTACTTTCAGGAAATTTTACGTCTCACCACCAATTGACTATTTTTTTTAAATTAATAATAATGATAACTTTTTTATAGAAAAAAAATTTAGCAATAATTATTAAAAAAAATATATTTATATAAGACTCTTGTCATAAAATGGTGATGTAATCGTTATTATAGGATCTTTAGTCTTCCTCGAGAGGATATCATGAGGAAAATATCGATGTGTAAGGCACAGAGTGGATGCAGAATATTGAGTTTACATTATCTGCCTGGGGTGTCGTTAAAATTACGATATTACGATATTGGTGCAGTATCGATACCGGTGGCGCCCAAGAACATGCTTAGCATAAAAAAAATTCAGCAAACATCCCTTCTCTTGGTTGCTACTTATGCTCAGAATTTAAATACCCCTTGACAATTCAAATTTTAAAATTCACTCAATAAATTCGTTAATTAACAGAACTATGAATATTTAGATATTTTCATAAAAATTCCATTTTTATCCTCTTTCCTTTATCCTTGCGCTCGGACCATCGGAATCTTTAATAACCACCGGAATAAGAATAAGAATAAAATATGAAGAATCCGTATCGATTTTTATGCTATAAGGGTGCTTCGTGAATTGATTATCTGGCTAGAGTCCAACCGTCATGATCTGTTGAGATAAAAATTCCGTATGCAGGCCTTTGTGCCTTCAATAAACCCATATTGACCATCACACTCCCCTTAACAGTCATCACATTTTTCTTGGTAGTACTGTAATGATAATAATGGTCATAACTCGTCAAATATTGAATTTAATAAAAAATCATAAGGGATATTTTTTTATATATTTAAATATTGAATAATTAAAATTTTTTTTTTCATTTTTAAGACCAAGATTTTCGACGTAATATTCAAAATTTGACGGAATTATTTTTAAATTTCTGCACTGACATAAAAATTTATCACGGAGTAATAAATTGATTTAGTAAAAAAATTTTTTTATTTATTAATATTATTTGTTGGATTTTTTTATTCTAAATAAATTACTAAATTTTATTAAATATAACTAGTGATTTAATGAAATAATGGTACAGTAATTTATATTTAGCGGCACGAAAAGGTTAAAGAGTGGTTGTTGTGTTAGAAGAAAAGTAGGAACAATGTTGAGGTGAGGATGTGAGTCTCGAGATCGAAATTCAAAAGTAAAGGGAATAAAGGGTACGCCAGTGGATAGATGGTTGTGTTGAGACAATGCCAGATAGAGGATAGAGGATAGTAAAGAGTAGAGATGAGAATAAGCTCTCTTGAGTCAGAGCCACTAGTATACCTCGCAAAACAATATATGTGTGTATATTTATATATAACCCCGGCACCTTTGAATAATAAATAGGAGAAAGGGAAGAATAAAGGAGGATAGAGAGAGAGAGAGAGAGAGAGAGAAGGGCACTGTAATTACTGAATTATGTCAGTCACCTATTACTACAGTAAGCACAGGAGTGCCGAGAGGTTGAAGCTGGGAGCTTCCAGCACAAATGCACTTGTTGACATGACCTCTTTGCATTGCCTCTGATACTATTCTCGACTACTATTCTCTAATGCTCAGCACCTTCTGTACCTTCTGTGCCCTCTGTACCAACGTCTATGGCTGTTGTTCTATATTATTGTTGTATTCAGGCACCCGATAAACTAGACGTCGAGAGAAGAGACGCCTCACTAACTTCTATTGTTTATAAATATCCTCTCTATTATTTTGTTTAATTATCTGCTGATTGAGCACCTCTCGAATGATGCTCCAAGAACAGATAAAAATAAAAATACGTAATTTGATTTTTTTTAAACATCAATACGTATTAATAATAATAAATACACTAGTTACAAAAATTAAGGAATAGAAAAAAAAAATTCAAAATTTTTTGGTGATTTTCAACGAGCTGTAACTCCGAGGAAACTGAGAAAAAAAAAAGTAAATTGTAGCTCCAAGTGTCTAGTTTTCAAATATGACCATGAAAATTTTTTATCATGTTCGGGTCTGGAGAAATTCTAAGAAAACTACAAAAAAAAATTTTACAAATTTTTTCTCGTCTTAAAAAAAAGCTTCAAAAAAATTTTTTTTCATTATTTCACTGGAAAGCTTTTTTAGATAATTTAATGCCCTTTAATTTGACGTTATCAAAAAACCTGTACGATGATTTGCCGCGGAGTTATCGTCAGTCAAAGCAAAAAAGTACTTTTTCACTTTGACAATCAATAACTCTGGAAATAATGATCGTATAGAAAATCGAAGGACGGTTTTAAAAACTACACAATATTCTCTATAAGATACTGTGAATAGCTTTTGTCAAAAAAATTTTTTTTTTATTGAAAACTTTAACTGAAAAAACGACAAAAATTCGCGTAATTAAGGATATTTGGATAACTTGGTATAACTTTGGATAAAATGGATGAACAAAGGATATTGTCGGTAATTTTTCAACCTCCAAGTGTCCCCTAAAATCCCTGAAAAATTCAAAGCGCTAAGATTTTTTTTTCATAGTTCCCCGAAGCTTCAAATTTTTTGTTTTTGCAAAAATAACCATTTTGAGCAATTTAAATATAATTAAAAATAAAATAAAAAATAATGAATAATTGTAACTATAAAAGTAAATCATGTGTATCAGTTACCGTGACAATGTACTTGATAGGTTGCTCATGATCGGTAGGATTTAAGACATGACCCTCCATAATACCCTCCCACACAAACACAGAGACTCGGAACACCAGAAGCCCCCTAGTAAAAGGTGTCAGTTGCAATCTAGCATATTATCTGGATATATATCTGTGGTCTATCGCAGCTTAACGTCAAAAACAATAATTCCAAGTTAATCTTGTATCTCCTCGTCAATATCTTATTTCCGACTTGTTGGACGCTTAAAAAAAATCTATAAAAAATATTTGCAAAGCCAAGCCAAGCCACAGGAAAGGAATTAAATATCATACGCCGGTAATATATTCAATAATAATCAGAAATACTTATCTCGGTATGAATATAAGTCGCTGGCGAGGTTAACCCTCTGTCGAAAGATCTACCATTCGCCATCCACCATCCAGAGAGTATAAAGGAGTTTAATGTAAAAATTCTCGAAAGTGGGATCTCTTTTGGATCTATAGATACAGATAGGCCCTGGTCATGCATTTGCAAATAAGTTACGAGTCTTTCTCCCGCTACTATTATATGTCCTCGGCTACATTGCTTTGCTGGCCACGAGCACAAAGCGGGTGACCAAGATAACATTTATCCGAGCAACAAACCTAGTCTTGCATTCTTCTGACCAGATATTGATCTTGGAATATCACGAGCATTCAAGCAGGGTTTATGAACACTCAGCGATGCCAACTAAATGTTTTTTTATACTGACAAAAAAATTTTTTTTTAGTATTAAATAGAATTTTTTGTTATTTAATAATTAAATTAAAATCCAAAATAAAAAATTGTTTAAATTTTGATCCTACCATTTATTATAATAATAATAAAATTTTTTTGTGAGGCGCGCACCTGTCCTCAAATGTGAAAATCCAACTGCGGATAATGGAAATGTCGCAGCGACGTTAGGAAAGAATACAGATACGATTCAAGATTTTCCGTCTTACTCGAACAATACGTCAAGCTTTCAGTGACGAGCCAGAAGCTTCCGATGTAAATGCATATGTATGCACTTTAGAGTAAAAAATGACGAAAAAAAAAAAATATTTTAAAAAGAGGAAAAACCCGAGAAAGAATGAGCAAATCCAATACGGATGAAGGAAAAAAAAAAAAAAAAAAAAAAAAAAAAAAAAAAGCGCGTCAAGTATCTGCAATATTTATATTTAAGGTCCCGAGAAAGCTTTTCATCGGCGCATAAATTATTGGTCGAGGTTGCACGTCCTCTTTCTCCTTTTTGGAGTTTTCCAGTGCTTGTAAACTCACCCAGGGGAGCCGAACAAACACGGGACATTTCGTAGACTATTTGACTTTGATAATTCGGAATTAACTCGAGTGTAAAAGTTCCTGCTTGGTACTCCTGCCGTGTAATTAATAGATTTTGTGTTTATAACAAGATGAACGTCATAGCAAGTTATCTCTCGGCGCTAACGAGACCAAATTAGCAGCTCATCGGCGTCAGTTTAGTCTCCTTGTTCCTACTCACTGGGGTGATCCTCACACACCCTCACACCTTCACACCCTCACACTTGAACCACTCGTGAGTCCTGTGTCCGTACGTCGACGCTGTTTGCGGTCAAGAATGCAAATTTGTCGGGAACGTTAACTATTACCCAGTTCAACTGCGTCTCAGTCCTCTGCGACTCTAAACGTCCCAATAAAATTCCTAGCTATAAAACCTTGAGAATGACCTTTACTCTCAACTACGCACTTGTTAAATTTTTTTCAACTTCGACCTGAGACTACTTTAAACTAAATTTTAATCATTATAAACAAAAGACCAATTGTAAATTTATTAATATTCTTATTTCCAATTTCCCAAAATAGATTTTAGAGTTTTATTGTTATAACCAATATCCAGACTTAACTAACTAAATGACCTTGACGAACTTTACTCAAATTGGAATTTGCTAATATTCAGTGACTACCAGAGACGAAAATTATAATCTCAACAGAACGTGAATTGGTTAATTCGGCCTCATTAAACCAGACCGGCCTGAATAACCAAAAAAATACCTGGAGTTCCAAATTTTCTGTCGACGGTGTAGTTATCCCAACAAGCAGTAAAATTCCGCAAATCAGCAACTGGTCTCAAGCTTCCCGGGTCCGAAAATTCTCTCCTTGTCTCCTCAATCTCCAAATTATTTTCTCGTGCAATTTTATTCCTGTAAATGCCGATAAATAAATATTTGATCAAGATAAAATTTGTCAGCCAAAAGGCCTGACGGGATAAACTTTAACAGAATTTTAGATAATAAAGACTCGCTTCGTTCCTTTATTTCGTGAAGCCTCGAGCGAATTTTTACTTACTTTGGTAACAAGATATTAGAAATTTTCACCGTCGTGCACTGATCACTTGTGTGTCTCGTCCGCCAAAAGGTGCTGTTTTTGTCCTCGCCGGCTCTTTTATAACCTCTCACTCAGGTTCTCGAATTTTCCTATTGTCTCGTTCCCGCTTAGTTTTTCTGGGGACAGCGGTGGGGACTTAGCGATCCTTACGACCCGGTGACGAGTCTTACAACTAGCCACTCACGCTCAGAAGGTACGGAGTAGTCCCTACTCACCGCGACAAGATAACAGTGACTCTAGCTCCGCGCGGGAATTCAAATTCCCTGTCACAAATCATAATAATTGAATTTTTGGGATCAGTTAATCATAATAATTGACTCTTGAGATCATTTCGCCATAAAATATAAGATCAATTATAAAATTGACTCCTTGGGATCAATTAATACATAAAATTGACTCCTGGGATCAGTTCTCCCTAATATAATCTCCTCTAATTAAAATTCCCAACCTTTAATCATCAATGGGATCAATAAATTATAAAATTGACTCTTTGGGATCAGTTACTACTGAAATTTTAAATTCCTGCTGATTTTCCAGGACCTAAATTTTCCTTGGCAATTATTCACCCTTTAGGTCTAAAGTCTGGAGCGGTTGATTCACCACCCGTAGCGTCATCTATCATTCCCCAGCACACACCGGATAATTGAGCATGTGGAGAAACGCTTGACGCCTGGATCTCCTCCGCAGATGCTCCGGTGAATTACATCCTCGATATTACAGGTACTTTAATTCCACCCTTATTATTTCGCGGATTCTGACTTCTGAAACTGTTAATGCTCACCTCGATTTATTAACCGTCTAATGATCTAATAATTAAATCATACCAACTCATTTAGAGTTCAAGTCATCTCTCTCTCTCTCTCCCCTCTAGGTTTTAAGCTCATGGCTGAGGATAAATAAAATGAGGGCGATATTTAATTCACTAGATGAAATAATTCGCGCCACGTCGGATATTCAATCTTAGCAAAAGCCACGTACCAGGGAGGAGGAGAAGAGGGGAGTGTTGGTTTTTATGGCGCCCATTGGCATCGAACCGTCCAAGGTACAAGTAGCTAAAGGAAAGGTCCCGAGGAGTAATGAGAAAAAAGCTAACGCGTAAAAGGATCTGAAGAGCATACACTTTATAAGAAAAATATACCCTATAATTCACCCAACGCCCACCGCCATAAGACTGGTACTACTGTTACAATAACACTCTCCGATATTTTCTTCCGGGTTTTATCCTGTATCGTTGACTGAGTATAACAATTTTCAGATCGCCTGTATTTTTTTTTTATTTTATAAATTTTAATCTTAATATTTGTTTATTAAAAATTAAAATATGATTTATTAATTAACAAGAAATATAATTTATTAAATGCTAAGTAATAAATTAAATCAGTAAAATAGAATCAAAGAGAGCACTCTAATTAATTCAATACACTCGGTTTTATTTAATCCGATTAACAAAAAACAAATAAAAAATAAAAAATCTCATTAAAAATAATAATTTGGGCATTGCCAAAATGAAAGTAGTTTCTAATAGAATGTAGAGAACTAGATAAAGCGCAACAGCTATCCTCCCTGCGGTCAGAATATTGGAATGAAAGAGTTGAAGAGAATATAGAGTGTACAAAAAGAGAAGCCGAGTGACGAATAGAATGAATGGGGAACATTCAAAAAATGCTAGGATAAAAATAAAAAAGTTGCTATCCTCTCGATAGTTCTGGATCCACCGAACGTTGATGTATGAACCCCGCCTGCAGCCCCAATAAATTAAATCCTCTTTCCTTTTTTGGGGCAGGCGTTAATTCTGTTACCGTCCCGTTTCTGAAACTTTAATATATATTTTTTATCCTTTATCCTGGAACTGGAGAAGAGAAAGAAAGAAGAAGGATCATTGCTTGAATTTAAATAGTTATTTTTATCATCATTATTATTATTATTATTATTATTTTTTATTAATATTTATATTATTAAAAGAATAAAAAAATTTTATCTCCGTGATAAAGCTGCATTAAAAAATACTTAACATTTAGATACGTAATTAAGAAATGACCTTGTATCTTGTGAACTATTGACATTTTTTAAGATATAAGCTCATCCCGATGTTATGCTCATTGAGACCTTTCATTTGAATACCCACAACAATTTTTCATATATTTTATATATTTTATATATATTATATATATGCATATAAGAAAAATATATAAAAAATGCAAGTGGGGAGTCAAATGAAAGCTCTTGATGAGTGTAACATCGGAATGACCTTATCTCTTTAAAAACGTCAATATTTAAAAAATCACAGTGAAAATAATGATAATAATAAATTTCCGACACTATTATTATTATTTAAAATTTTTTTTTTAATAATAATATAAAAGCTTAAAATGATAAAGTTATATTATTTTTATTTCAAGTGATATACCTCGAAGGTTATCAATATGTATTTGATTTAAAAAAATGTGGCTTCTTAGTCTGGGGGATCTTACCGTAATTTCCCTCATTGAGAATCGCCTCTATCCATAAACACTCTCCTCCACCAATCCGGCTTAATACTGTCTGCTGTCCACTGTCCATTCTCAATAAATAATTCCAGTCCCTCATAATCTCAAAACTTAGTCATTAATTTTTTAAAAATAAAAAATTTTAAATACGCAAATAAATTAATACACAATCCACCGGGTCGATCTATCATCGTTAGTATTTATTCAGAAGCCTCGAATTATTATTTTTGAAACTACTACTATTTAAAATTGTTTATAAAATAAATTTTTATTGTATTGTCTCCGAAGGTCATGAATTATAAAAAAGATCATGACGCTCCAGCTTTTAAGCTTATATAATTTATGCGCATGAACAGTTTGTGTACAATAAAAGACGTCATCTGTTTGTTAGTAGTTGTTTTAAATAAGTATCGCAAATTTTATTCGCGAAATAAATATTTATGTGTTTAATTTAATAATATGATAGTTTAAGTTTGTTAATTAAATTTATTTAAAATGAATAATAATGAGAAACTCTGTTTGGGTCATTGATCCGGTTTATCAATCTCAATTGATTTGTTTGCTCTCGATATTCAAATAGATTTATATATTTACTCAAGTTTGTGGTTAACTTCTGACAGCTGATCAACAGTTTGTTGATTTTTATCAAAAAATTTACCCTTAAATATTTATTTTATTTCAAAAAGAGTTAATTAACTTGACCTTTAAGTTAATTAAGTGAGTAAATATAGTGGCCCGATATAATTAACGACGTCATTGTCTAAATAACAAATATTTGATTTAAAGTGATTAAAATTATCTTGAGTAATGGATTTTTTGAGATAAGCGACAAAATTTCAAGCTCATGCTCCTCAGTATCTCTAATCACACGCTGCATAGATATTGAAGACCTGAAAAACCGGTTTTTAATTTTGTTTGGGTGCTTTTATGATCGTTAAGACTCTCTATAGTGGCTCAAAAGTTGCGCACAGTACTTGTGAGTGTTTAGTCTGTAACTACTACACGCACACAAACACACATACACACAGTGGTGTGCATTATCGCTTCGAGGCATTTGTTCGAATCGCTGCCGGTTGATATGCCCAGTCCCGAAGCCGAATCCCGGTTAAGAGAATCATTGTGAGAGACCCACAACAGTTTACATTCTTTAAATATTTTTTAAAAGAAATTATCAGTTTTTGTAAAAAATCTGGTGGCAGAAAATTTTTTTATTTTGAGAAGTTTTTAAGGAATATGATACTTTGAGAGAATAATTGGAATTTGTTGACAGAAAAATTTATCATTATGGGTAAGTTGATGGAAATTAATAGTAATTTAATTTTTTTTTTTGGATATATTTACTGAAATTTTAGGGATGATATAGAAATTTTTACTGTTTTTATTTTTAAATAAATATAATAAAAATTCATATTAAATTTTTATTAAATAAATATAGTGAAAATTATGGATTAAATATACAGCTAAAATTTCAAGCTAAATATAATAATAATGACAAAAATTAAAAAAATAATAATAATAATAATAATAATAATAAAAGCTTTCATTTGAGTACCCACATGCATTTTTTATATATTTATTATATATATACATATATGTGGATACTTAAATGAAAAGTCTTGATGAGTGTAACATCGGGATGAGCTTATATCTTTAAAAATGTCAGTAGTTGAGAACATACAAGGTAATTTTTTAATTATTGACGTTTTTAAACGGATAAAAAATTTTTCTCTTAATAATCTTGATAATAATAAAAATAGTAAACATTGTAGAATATATTTTAAATTATGACAGTAAAAATTTCTATTTAAAAATAGAAAATAACATTAAAGAAAATTTTATCTAAGAAAACATATTAAAAAAAAAAAAAATTTCCATAATATAATCTCTAACAACAATAACAAAACTTATTATCTTGATTGATTTGTTTGTCCGCCACTGACCCATAACTTCCAGCCGGTTACGTAAGATTCATGTTCGCAATAATGCTGTGCATCGCGAACATGATAATATACGGACTAAAAGTAAACATATCAACAACGATTATCGGGATGGTTAAACCACGGAAAGTAGTTCAAGGATCAAACGATACATACTACGAGTGTAGCTTCGAAGACACCCCTAACTCAACAATCCAGAGTCCAGATCCAAGTACAGTGATTTACTTTGAGGATCAGTACGACTGGACATCAACGCAGCAAGGACTGATAATCAGTCTGTACTTTGCAGGCTACATGTTTGGGATGTTTCCAGCTGGCTACTTTGCCGACAGGTTGGTAGTTCTTGATCACCACCATCATCACCACCACCATCATCATCATCATCGATTTTCAGGTTCAACACAAAGTGGGTCCTTCTGATCTCAGTCCTGATGAACTCAATCCTAACTCTCATAGTCCCAATAGCAGCCAGATCAATCTCGATGCTTTTGCTTCTGCGATTCATGGCTGGACTGGTCAGCGCAGCGAACCTTCCAGTGGTGAACGTCCTGGTTGGCAAGTGGATGGTCTACGAGGAGAAGAGCACCTGGGTGGCGATCATAAACGCAGGAACTTCATTGGGCACCGTCATTTCAATCCTGTCATCCGGACTGATTATGCACGACATGGGCTGGAAGCCTGTCTTCTACATCCACGGGGTCCTACCCCTCGTCTGGTGCGCAGTCTTCGCCGTGTTCTTCGCAGACAACCCAGAAACCCAGAAGCTGATCAGCGAGGAAGAAAGGCAGCTGATAATAAATTCTTACGGGCACCGGCACACCAGAAAAGAAAAGATTGCAGTCCCTTGGAAGGAAATTTTCTCCTCCAAGCCCTTCTGGGCTCTGCTGGTGACAAACTGCTTGGGTAACTTCTGCTGGTACTTCCTGCTGACCCAACTGCCGCTCTACATGAACAAGATGCTCAGGTTCGACATCAAGAAGGTAAGTTGTCCTGATCACGCACCTGATCAGCCGTCACGCTTCGATTTCTTTGCAGAATGCGATGCTTAGCTGCTCACCGTACCTAATCAACGCAGTGGTGAACCCCTTGCTGGGCAAGATCTTGGACATTGGGCGCCAGGGCGGCTACTGGTCGCAGACAACCGGCCGGAAGATCGCCGTTGGGATAAGTAAAGTCGCCTGATTATTGATGACTGATCTAGATCAGCTTCTATAATACAGTGAGTTGATGCTTTCAGGCTGCATTCCACCCAGTATAATGCTGATCATCATTGCGTACATCGGGTGTGACCGGACGACGTCAACGGCTCTGCTGATTGTGAGCATTGTGATCAGCGGAGCGATTTTCGTCGGCCATCTGACGAATCAGAACGATCTGGCCCCGAACTACGCCGGGATTCTCATGGGTATCACCAACACTCCGGGGACTATTTCTGCGTTTATTTTGCCTGCTCTTGTTGGAGCTTTGACCGAAGGCGGGGTAAGTTGACAACACAATTAATTTAAAAGTCTTTTCAACTAATTTTGAGCCTGATTTTCCGTTCCAGCACACTTTTCAAAGATGGAGGTACATTTTTTGGATCAACATCGTCGCACAGTTGTTGGCCTTTGTGGTCTTTGTAACCTTCGGATCCGCTAAAATTCAAAGCTGGAACTATCCCGCGGGTCAGCCAACGGAAAATGTAAAAAAACACAGCACTGATGAAGATGAGGTTACTTCTAAAATGATTTAGTGAATTGTTTTTATGTGTTCTTGTAAATTGTGTTCTATTTTTTGTTTTATTTTATTAAAATTTTTTACAATTTTTGGTGGCAATTTTCTGGAAGACTATTGGTATTTTATCGACAAAATCCAATAACCGGTTGAATTTTTTAGTTAAATGTGGTGAAGATTTAAAGGAGTTACTTTCAAGGTTTTAAAAATGGTTTTTTGCACTTGACCACTGGTAGTGGTACCAGCGCCAGGCGTCACACAGTAAAACTGTTCTCTTATTAAATCCGAGGATTTATCGCCGCAATAACGATCTGTGGTTTGAAACAAAACTTTAGCTCCCTTTATATATATTTGCCAACGGCCGCTGATTCAGCGGAATCTGAAAGAGCTCAATAAGCTCTCTACTCCATTTATTGCTTTTCTTTTTTATTTATTTTACGGGAAAAAAAAAAAAAAAAAAAAAAACCCTGTGAACACATAAACAGTTGACAGCTTTCAATTTTTGTTTTAATAATCGTTCAGCTAATTATTGTTATTATTATTATTATTAGACAGCTTTCAATTTGTGTTAATAACCGCTTAGCTAATTAACAGAAATTTTTGATGGTGGTTAATTTTAATTACAGTGACCTGGATTTTAGAAAGAAGGGGTAGGAGGAAAATTGCCTGGAGAGAAAATTTGAAAAGGGAGTGTTGACATTCCAGGAAGCTGAAATAATTATTACAACTACTAATACCACTGTCAACATATTGCTTATGCATAATTCAACAATCTCGAACAAATAACAAAGTTTTTGCATACTGATGAGCTTAAACTCTAATTTACTTATACACAATCTCGCGGTTGCTTTTTTTATTTTATTATTATTATTAAAACATTTACTCGCGTTTCTCCTCCATCATTTTAAAACATAGTAAGAGTTTTAATTAAGAATGCAATCACAACACTTGGACCGTGACTTAATTATAACTAAAATTTAAATTAATGTGTAATTATGTAATTATTTTAATTTTTAATTTTTTTTTAAAATTAACTGATGGAGCAATCGAGCGTGAATAAGCTGTGAAATTGGTTTAATAAAATAAATTTAAAGTTTTATTGTTTGAGAATAATTGGAGTATATGTGTGAAGTTTGCATTTCCAAGTTAGAGCTATCCGCCGGAGGAAGTTTACTAATATAACGTTTATATATACCCAGTAGAGCTACTATACACTGGGAACAGTCGAAGGAGGTATTAGTACAGAGCTGTACTCACTCAGAAAGCAATAACTTTGAGTGCGCGAATTTCCCGACCACGGCGCCAGCTGACGGCTCACCGCAGCCCTCGATATAACGACACTAACCAATTATTAACGGGAATACCAATGACGGCTAGACGTCACTGCCCTATATTCTGAATTTCGATCCTTTTCAGTTATATAATTTATTTATTTAGTTGACAATATATAGTCGATCAAAAAAAATGGAAAATTATTACAATATTAATTTTAGATAAAAATTACTCTTTAAAATGAATGATAAATAGTTAAATGAAGAATTGTTAATTGAAACAAAGTTACCGATGAATAATCGAGTTGAAAGATTGATCAATCAGACGACCGTAGGTCAAGATACACAGCCAGCTATCATCAGAAGAGGTATATAATTCTCCCAATGTAATCGAGCGGATCTACAATGCACTAAATTTTGAATAGAACATAGAATAGCGGTTAAGTATACATGCTCCCAAATAGTGGCATGTGGCTAGGACATTTGTTCGCGTTGAACCGTTCACCCAGTATCACCCACCGAGCCATCACAGTTCCATTGCTAATTGCTCATTAGCAACCTCCCAGCTCCCAGCTCCCAGCTCCCAGCTCCCAGACATACAATATTCTCCAGCAGAGAGTAGGATATACACGCATAATTGGCATTTACTTCTCGGACCAGAAGTGTCAGGTTAACCACCGGCCTACGATCCACTGATTTTAATCATCCTATTATTGTTATAATCGATCCCTATTTGCACCCATCTATTCATTTGTGCGCCTATTCATCATTCTTTCGGTGAATCTTGCCATAATTAAGAGCCTCATTAATTGACCCAGTTAAAACTTCTCAGCAACTTTTGATGCGACGTCACGGACCGGGTGAAGAGTCTGAACATGTCTTGTCTCATCTGCCAAATATATTACAACAATTCCATCAACAGCAGCCTTTTCCAATTTTGATTTTGCACATAAATGACTTTTGTTTACCAAACAGGCATTTATTAGTTAGCTGTCTTGAAGGATTCTCTCCACTCGACTGATTATTCGGACGTAATATAACATGTAACATGTGTTAAAGATAATAATAATAATAAAATCCGTATCTACAGATTAGATTCCTCGGATTAAATTCCCCCTCTTAAATTTCTCCCTCTTGCTAACATATCCAGCGAAAGATTCTTCAACACTAGTGTGTGTAAAGCGTCAGCTGATCCAACATGTCCAAAATTCTGGGAAAGTATCAGCATGAACGAAGCGAGAATCTCGACGAGTACTTCAAGACTCTTCGTAAGTTTTTTAGACTTTATGTTAATAGAAACAATTGATGATTTATTAAAAATGGTTGTTGCATTGTTGCAGAGCTGCCTTACCTGGTCAGGAAGATGATCAACGTGTCCAACCCGAGGATCGAGGTGACCAAGCAGGGGGACAAGTGGATCGTAATGAATGTCACTATGATGCGCACGCAAGTCTGGGAATTCACGCTTGGAACTGAGTGGGAAGAGGTGATGCCATCTGGCGTTAAACTCAAGGTATTTAACAGTCAAGGTTGGCTCATGTCCCACGTGTAAATTGGTCTGTGTGTTGTTCGGTTACAGAATACTACTACCATTGAGGAGGACACCATGATTATTGTCTCGATTACGGAAGACGGCAACAGAACGGTCAGGCGGTATGATTTTACTGATGATGGAGTGACTTTAGTGAGTTTTGTTTACTAGCAACCTTTTAGCCACTATATAAACTACGAATAAATATTAAATAATTAATTTTGTTAAATTCCAATGTACTTTCTTAAATATTGATGTTTTTTAAAATATAAGCTCATCCCGATGTTATATTCATCAAGAGCTTTCATTTAAGTACCCACATCAATTTTTCATATATTTTATATAT
>JZSA01002038.1:0-22458 GCA_000956155.1 Cotesia vestalis | reverse complement strand
TTTTTTTTTTTTTTTTTTTTTTTTTTTTTATCATAACAACCTCAACGCGATCGTCGGAAGCAGAAACAGGGGCAATTACTCGAGAGTGGTTAATTCAAGTGCCGGAATGCCGGAAGAAGACCAAGACCAAGACAGAGAGAGAGAGAGAGAGAGAGAGAGAGACTGAATGGTCAGAGAGGAGTTAATAGGGTGTGTGTTGGGTGTCTTAACCCAGATATAAGATAAAAGGCCTAAGGACAGAAGATACCACGGAGTGTGAGCGAGCCTGCCCGAAGGGAACAATCAATGTCTGTCCCAGGTCACAGAGCATGTCCCACTACAATCCGCATTATTCCCTCAGCTCAACCAGAAGTGACGTCAAGACGTTTCCTGTCTCAAGAGTTCCCCCTCCAATCGCTTGACTGGTCCTCGTCTGTATAACCAACCTTGCAAACTGTGTTTTTACTCAACAGCAAACATGTCTAGGTGGTAATTATTAATTTATTAACGAGGGAACAAACTACTGTTAATAACTCGAGATTATTCACATCAACTGGTAATGGATGTTTGCATGCAATAGCTAATTACTGATCGCTGATTAGTTTACATTACGATTCATTAAAGCTGGCTGATTGCGTTTCTCTGTCCCCGGTAATTGCCGGCTTCACTTTTTAACGATCGATAGTTTGTACAGTCGAAGGGAGGGGGTTCAATTTTTTATTTTGGGTGGGGAGGGAATTGGTAAAAACTCTCGAAATATTTATTCTAATTATAAATTATTAGATATTAAATTAATTTTTAATTGATTTTCCGTATAAATGGAAGATTCTCTAAAATTTAATTTAATTTAATAATTACAACGTCAAAATTCTTATTTTATATTGCAATTTAATATTATAATAAACTAGGCAATGAATTTAATTATTAAAGATTAATTTAAATGAAAAAAAAAAATTCAGACGGCCCAGACCGGGACTCGAACTTGGATCCTTTAGTTCCGCGCTAAATACACGCTAAAAATCTTCCGAAAAAATTAATTATACTTTTTTTTCTAGTTTTTATGCACAGTTTTAATGCACCTCTATTATATAAAAATTAAAAATGAAATTTCTTGATAAAAAAGGTATTATTACAATTACTTACAGTAATTTTTTATACAAAAAAATGACTGGCCTAACACGAAGAATGACTCTTAGTATTATTGTAAGCAATATATCTTTTATTGTCGCGGTGGGTGCTTGTGAATAAGAATTAATTCCCGGACAAGAGTCGTGGGTGTACGTGATACGCTGTCAAACAAGATCGTGACATCCTGTTAGAGTTCTTAAGCTTCACCTTAAAGCTAAAAATCCTCGAGTAGCTCCTTTAAATAGTTTAGATAGAGATCTTGGTCCAGCTCAATCAAAAGAATAATATTTTTTTACTCTCTGTTGCAAAAACGATCCGTAGTTTTATCTCGTGTGACAGAGGAAGCAGAGCACATGCTTTTTGTTAGGATGTACTAGTTAAAATTGCAGGTTGGACGACACCCGGCTGGACGTTGGATCCAGAAGGATTTATCTTGTTCGCCTCGTCCAGGACTAACTCTCGCTCTACTATTTCGCTTTGTAATTACTATTTTTTTAGCTCATCCGCTTGCTGCGACTCTCTCCCTAGTACTCTATTATTTTTCTATTTTCTATTTCACCCCCGTCCATACTTTTTTGTTATTATTCTCATTCGCTTTTGTTTGTTATTTTTGCTTCTGTTGTTCCTGCCTCTGTTATTTCGATTTTTTTTTCTCTCTCTCTCTCTCTACCCCCTCCCCGGCCACCAACTCAACAATTACCTCATCCAAGATAATAATTACCAGGCACTAGATTTTTTATGGTATTTTTATCAATAGCCGGGATTTGTCATCGTTCGTCGAATGTTGTGGTCAGTATCTGACGTGACTTCCGTCGGGTTTCTCACCAAACGCATACAAATATTATTATCTGTCTGTTTATCGTAATTTATGCGGTGACTCAGGAAAATAATAATATTTTTAAAATTCAATAAGATTTAGTAAAAAACGTTTAATTAATCATAAGACATTTTTTGTAGATAATAAAATTTATATTTAAAAAATTTAATTCTAAAATCAATATTTCGCAAATTACAGTCACTTTTATACTAAAAAAATATAAAAATTTTCTCAGTTATTACTTTATTTATACATCCACTATAAAAATTTCCACAATATACTTTAACTAAACAAACAATTACCAGTCTAGCATTTAAGTTTTTCCAGCACAGTCACTAACGATGTTTAATGTAAACTCAACTCTAGCTCGTACTCCACCACGGTCACTCGGTTAAAAAAATAAAATTATCCAGAATTTTATTTATTTACATTTCCGCTCTGAATTGTTTACTTTAGAATAAATACCAGAAACTCGAGTAAAGAGCTGTTTAAACTTTAAATTATCACACAAGTAAACACCCAGAAGCGTTTGCACAACATTAATCGTCATTCTAAAATTAGATCACCGATAAAAAACAATAAACAACTAACTATATAAATGCTCAAGTCTGGAGATACAAGCTTAAAGATCGGGAGTTAGTAGCGCTAGGAATCAGGAATCAGAAGGTACGACGTGACACGCATAGTACAATTCCTGGAGCTTCACCCGGCATGCTAATGTCGCTTCGAAATCACGTCTTGTCAACTAGAAGCAATGCTCTATCACCATCACCATCACCATCTTCATCTCTGCTCTAAAACTCCTGGGATTTACACCAGATTCAATTCAACGCTCGTGTCTACGCGTCACCATCACCATCACCATCATCATCATCATCATCATCATCATCTCTATCTTCCTCGTTTTACTTAGTGATCATTGATCAAGCATGTTTGCAAACGTAAATATCAAGGCTGATCATTGCAAAACAATTTATTGGGTCTAGGTTATCGGCAATAAGACTAATTTTTAGTCAGTGTTATCAGCGCTGAGATACTGTCATGAAGCTGTCCATAGTTCTCATCATCACCATCACCATCATCATCACTTTTTCCACGCAATCATACGGCAAAACACGTCGCAAGTACTATTGCAGCGAACAACGGGTAAGTTTACAAATTTCTTTTTAACAAAAAATAGTGTTATACTTTTATTATTTATTGTTCAATTATTCAGTGCAACGACAATTATGATTGCCAAAAAGTCCATCACCTGTACGTCTGTACATTCTACTTGTTCTGCATGAATTGGGTCTGCAGGCCAAATTGGAGCTGGTAGTGAAAACACATTTTACAATTTCATTGCAAATATGTTATGTTATCATTAATAAAATCGCTAAAGTAAAATTTGGTTACCAAAAGTATTTTTAACCCGTCCATTTCTCAAGAGACGAGAATTGCAGATGGGTACATATCAACAGAGATAGTCTCTCTGGTTTCTAGGTAGAAAGCCAGAAAGGTATAAAGGCAAAGGGTAAACTGCAGAGCTTTGCATCAGTTACTTTGATATCGAAGGGAAAGAGATCTAAGTGTCTCTGATCATCTATCAAAAAAGTTTGCTTGAGATATTCTAGTGAGTGACCTTATATTGTAATTTGATTTTTTTTTTTTTTACATACTTAATTTAGTTTAAATTTTTTGATATTACCAATTTTAATATTAAAATTTTTTTACGGATATTGTTGGATGACTGTAATTGAGGTAAAAAAAGGGTTATTGGAAGTGATGGTATAAAGGTAAGACACGAAGGCGTTGAATGAAATGAGAATAGATGGTGACTAGTAAATTTATCAGAATAAGAAAGACACCGTGGTAAAAGGTTGTGCCTCGGATAATGTTGAGATAACATTAAATAGGCGTTGACGATAACCTCTACCACCCAGAATCTTACATTGTTGTATCATACTATTTAGAATTAGTGTCAGTCATCATTAGACTATCCGTAAATATTCTCAGATTACTGCTTCCTTGTTTGCTCAATAATTTTCAAATAATATCCATTAAAAATTAATAATTGACACATTAGTTACTCGATTTGTGATAGAACATTCCAAGCTTTAATGATACTCAGTGGCTTAAAAAATAAAGTAATTAATCACTAATAGGAATGCTTGCTGCAAGATTGAGAATTCCTCAGATAACATTTCGAAATTCTAAAAAACAAGTTCATTATTGTAAAAGGTCATTAGCGTTAATTATATGTCGGATTTTTGGAACAAAGAATTGTTGGCTTTATAAGGCATATTCTATCAGCTAGATGTCATTAGAAAGAATGAAGATTCTAGTGATAGCGCTTGGGTTGCTGTTGGTGGCTTCAATCCTCGAAGCCCAGTTTTACAACGATCATGGGTTTCCAGTTGCAGGTATGTAATCATCACCAAAGCAATAATACCAATTTAAATAACGATTTATTTATCAGAACGTGTTGGGGATCATTGTGATCGTCAGCGTAGCTGCGAGAAAGTAAGAAACTCGGAATGTTCTCGAGGTAAGTGCAAGTGTCTGCCGAACTACAGGCCTTCGAGACCCTGGGGTAGATCCATCTGCAAGGGGATGATAAACGCGTTTTGTGAATCCGATGATGACTGCTTAAATTCGGACGAGATCTCATGTATCTTCAACACCTGCCAAAACTACACAAAATTCCTCGAGTCAGATGCTGAAGTTACGAAGCTCTACCGAGCTACTTGTAAGTCTTTCCACACATTTGATAAGTCAGCATTGTAATTTTTTGACGAATTTAATTTAGCGTATAGATCAAGGTGCGAGACTGACGAGCACTGCAGCAATATGCACAAAAGCATGTGCATCGCAGGAAAATGCGACTGTATTGACGGCTACGGAAGCAATCCTTTTGGAATATGCGTTCCGTTGGACAGAAGGTATTGTAAGAACAACAAAGAGTGTTGGACCAATAAAGTAACCTGTTTTGAATACTACTGCATGCTACCAGAAGAGTTTTTCGTGGAATCTAATGCCAAGAACATCACCACCTACACTGCTAACAGTAAGATTTTTTCAATCCTCTTGAAGGTCCTTGAAAGGAGACAATTGTAATCATAATTGTGATCTAGATCTTGGTGATGCCTGTCAAGAGGACTTTCACTGCAGTAAATTAGATAACACTCGCTGTCAAGGTGGCAAGTGTACATGCAAAGACGGTTATTATGAAAGTATGGGCATCTGTTTGTACCAGAGAACGTTCATGATCGAACGCGACTACGAAGCTAATGTTTTAGCTTTTGAACGTAAGTATCTATAATCAGCGGCTGATTAATCAGCATTTAACCATTTTGGAATTGCATTGACAGGTTCTCTCAAGGATTGCAGCTCGGACTCAGATTGCGGAAGCAAGCCAAACCTCCACTGCTTCAAAGGTAAGTGTGTCTGCTCCAAAGGGTTCCAGCTCCAAGATGATGAGTGTCAAGAAATGACCAAGTCCAATTGTTCCAAGCATTATCAATGCTCGCATGGAACTAGGTGCTATCTGAATACCTGCCGATACTTTAATGAATTCTTTAGCTCTGATGATGCTGACAAGTACACTACTGCAGGTATGCCAGGATACAGATCAGTTTTGACAACAATAATCTTACGAGGTCGTGATTTCAGGGTGGGAATCAGATTGTTGGACTGATCACGATTGTCGCGACATGAACAACACTGTTTGCTTTGAGAATCGTTGCATATGCAAATCTGGTTACAGAAGGAACTTTTGGGCGGATAAGTGTCAAGAATGGCCAGTGAGAAGATGCGATGATCGACCTCTGTGTCTGATTGAATACGACGAACAGTGTGTCCTAGGCGTCTGCAAGATGAAATCAGAGCTGTACTTGAACCCAGAAAGCATCGACCTTGATCAATACGTTGCAAAAAGTAAGCGTTATATTTTTTTGAGTCTTCACGTGATGCTACCAACTTTTTTTTTTTTTTTCAAGGTCATTACCAATTTTGCGTGACTGATCATCATTGCCGCGATTTAAACAACACTCATTGTCGTAACGGAGCCTGTGAATGCTTGGCTGGGTATGAAGTCGTCTTTGACACCTGCCAAAAGATAATTGGAAAGAATTGTACCAGCAACATGGACTGCCTATTGCCTGGGTCCTACTGCTTCTTCGACACCTGTATGATGTTCCAAGACTTCGTAGCGCTTCCTAGTAACAAGACCAGCACCTATGTCGCGAAAGGTAAAGTGGAGTTAATTATTATCATCGTCAATTGTGATACTTAATCCTTGATTGTTTCAGATGAGGGGTTCTGTCAAACCACCCATCAATGCCGCGATCTTGAAAATACCATATGTACGAAGAGCATGTGTACGTGGTCTTCTCAAATATAGATCTACTAGTTTTTAATTTATATCACACTTTTTTACGGGTGTTTTTGGAAAAAAGAAAACGCTAAAAAATGTTTATTGGAATAAATATTAAATAAATAATTCTTTAGTGAGCAAATGGGTGTTTTATTCGGAAAACTATTGATTCGAAGAAGGCAACCAAGTACCACCCATACGATTCGTTTATTTGGCAACCCTCCAAAACCGATTAGATGGAACTAAAGTGCCGAAGAAAAACAAAACGAAATTTAAACTCATTCTATTCCCATTCGAGCCACCCTATATTCTCTTTCTTCCCTTCCAAGATTCTGGATTGTGAATTCTAGATTCTGGATTCGGGATTCGAGTCTGTAAAAGTTTTAAGTTTAGTCCCAACTAGCAGTGTCTTTTAAAAAGTGTCTTGGTGTACTGCTAACGGTGGTAGTAGTAGTAGTTGACAAAAGTTCCCAACAAGAACCAGAGCTTTTCTCAATAATGCATCGATACGGTTCCTCAGTCCTCACCGTCGACAAAGTTATCTAGTAATGCCAGATGATGGGTTCGAAACAACTCCCAGTTATGGCTAGAAAAAAATATATATATATCGCAATAAATAAATAAAAAATAATAAAATTATAGACTTGTTAGAATCGTGATCGTCATCTGGGATCTAAAGGAGTATCCAGTATCTCAGACTGGCTTAGTTGTATGTTAGAGCATACGTGACCAATGAGATAAGGAAGGAGGATGTCGTTAGTCTCCTCGTACCACCGGAAGCAACTCCTCGCACGCGATCAACTCTTCTCACCCTGGTACTTTTTCTACACCTTTAACCTAAAACAAACTTTTTTATTTTACCTTACACTTAACTGGTGTCGTATCTGGGGCCGAGATTATCGGGTTCTATGAATCCTCTAGTTTAGACTCTGCTAACTGATAACTGATAATCCAACTAGTAACTTTTTTAAATTTCTGCTAAGAAAATTGAAAATTTTCAAAAATTCGGAAATTATTGGTTTTACCCCGTTTTTTAAAAATCGAGTTTTCAACTTCCGATTTCATCGCGGTTGGCGCCGTTCGAAAGGGCTTGACTAAACTTAAATTTTGAATACAATTTGGACCGATTTGAACCGGTAGATTTTGAGAAATCTCAAAATAATAAAAAAAAAATTTTTTTTCAAATTTTTTTCAACATCAAAAAACCACGTCGATTGCCGTCAAGCCGGTCAAAATCGGTTCATTAATTCAAAAATTATTGTGGTATGAAAATTCAAAAAAATAATGTTTTTATTATATTTTTGAGCTCAAACCGTAATAAGTGTAATTTTGAGCGCTTAACTATGGAATTAACAGGAAGTTGAAGGTATAGCCTTTAGGGTCAACCGTTTTCCTAATTTTTATTCATTAATAATCCCAGTGGATTGATAAAATTTTATTAGCGTAACCATGGAAAATTTTTTTGATGGTCAACAATCGATTCGAGTGGTAACAATGCCGCTTTAAAGCTTAAACAGTCGATGAATATGCTTTGAATTAGATAGAGTGGTGGATATACTCAATAGTTTTATTGATTTTACTGATAAACTCTTTGGTTTACTCTTTTCAGAAGCCCCTCTGCCCATCCCCAGATGATGTATATCTACAGATGGTGTACCAACAGAATATAGACTCAATGTAACGAGTAATAGCAGGAGCACCAGCGCTGGATAGTCAAAGCTTTGCCAGCGAGCCGCTCGTCAAACACCAGCTACTCGACAAGTTTGATTTTCATTTGCATATTGGAAACTCTACCACACTGATGATACCGCTTATACTCTCTGTTCCTTCTATTTCTCATCCTACTGGTTTCATTATCTCTTTTGTTTCTTTAATTTTACCACAAAATTCATCCTAAAATTTATGTCGTAATTTTTATAAAAATATTTTTTTTCAAAAGTTATTTTTGTTCTATCAATTAACTGATAACAAATAACAAGTCCACCGGACATGACTTGGGTTTTTACAGTCGTTAAATTTTAAAACAACAAAGCAATTAAATTCCTAAAAAAAAATCTATATCACGTCAGTAGTTACCCAAAAGTTGATAATCCATTAGTTAATTGTTTTTTTTCTTTTCAACAATGAATTTCCGAGGACTATTTGTCCTTATTATTTTTCAATTGTACCAGGTAAGACTCGAAAATTAAATTATCCTTGAATTTTTGTAACAATTGTGGATTTTAGGACGCTGCGGTATTTGCCTTCGACAGAGATGCCATTGAAAATTATCTGCGTGAAAGAGAAACAATTGCAAAAGCAACGAAAGAAGTCGACCCGCAAATCCAGACATTGTTGCAAATCTTCAGTACCAAGATAATAACTGATGTCAAAGAGGAATTAGAAACTGTGAGCAAAGATGTAAAGAGTTATCAAAAGCGGTCGTTGATTGCCACCTCAGAATACCTGACAAAAGTGATAGCAGATGAAATAAAACCAGTTAAAGAGCTTCTTATTTCCTTGAATGCTGTGAAAAATATTTTTCACGAAGAATTGACGGCTAAGGTGAGGAGCAGTATCAAGGATGAGCTCAAGGCTTTCCAGAGAATGGAACTCGAGTCGTTGGTGTTGCAAGTCAAGAATGAAATCATTGAGTCCTTCAGAGGTGAACTTGCTGATGTGAAAACTACTTTGCAACTTGAAGGAGCTGCAACACGCGATGTTATTAATCAGACGAAGGATCAGGCTGAAGGAAATTTGATCAATCAGCAGGCTGATACTGTGATAAAACAGCTGGAAGAAAAATGCGAAGTTAAGCAGTTGATTGAAACAGCTATTCAATTAGTGGGATCCAATAGTCAAACTGTGGATCAAAAATTTACGAATCTGGAGGAGGGAATTCAAAATTTGACCTCAGCTCAATATAGTTTGCTGCAAGAGAAGAAAAATGATACTCATAGTGAACTGTTTGAACGGCTGGAGGAGAAAATCGGAAAATTAGAAACTGCATTGAAGCCAAATGCATCTTGTGAGCTGACACCAATGCTGGAATTGATAAAGACCACCGTTGAAACACTCAAAAATGATCGGGATGCAAGATCAGATCAAGTGATCAATAAATTGGTGGACAAGATAGGGCGCCTGATTACTGCGAAACTAAAATCTAGGATTACGTCTTGTGAATTAAACAGGTCGACGAAAGCTACTTTGGCTGCGATAAAGGCTGCGACTGATACTCTGGTAGATACTGCAGCTACGACTGATGAAGAGAATAAATTGGAGGAAAAGTTTAAGGCATTATTGACCGAACTTAATGCTAATACAACCGTCGGGTTCGATGGGGTGAATAGCAAGCTGAATGCGATTACAAAAACAGCGAGTAGTTTCGGTAAAAGTTGCAGGGAGATTAAGAGTAGTATTCAAGGGACATTGGCTACTGAATTGGACAAGTTTTCAGGCAAGCAAGTTAAGAGTATTATAACTGCTATTGGTGATGTCTTGGCAAATGTTTCGAAGAGCGAGGTACCCAAACTGGGTGGAAAAGGTGGGGGTGGTAAGTCGGTTGAGATGAGCAAGCTTGAAGCTATCGAAATATTGGTCCAAGGAGCTAAAGAAAAAGTAAAAATAGAGTTGGGAGAGGTCGAAGGTAGGATTTTGAAGGCTTTTAATGAAACTATTGTTGATAGGCTTGCGGCAGATGGTAAAGGTTGTATAGAAGCTCGTGGTTTACCGGGAGATGATGATAAAGAACATTCTGGAGGAGATACAGAACATTCAGGAGGTGATGATACGAAACATACTGGAGATGATAAAGAACATACTGAAGGAGAGGATACAGAACATTCAGGAGGAGATGATAAAGAACATTTGGGAGGAGGAGATAAAGAAGATACGGAAGGTTCAGGAGGAGATGATACGGAACATACTGGAGAAGATACGGAACATTCAGGAGGAGACGATACGGAACATTCAGGAGGAGATGATACGGAACATTCAGGAGGAGATGATACGGAACATTCATAAAGAAATGGAAATGCTAAAAAGTTAACATAAATACTACAAATAATTTTAATATTCCTATGACATTAAATTGATATGTCCACATGAAGTCTAATCGTCAATTTTCATACTAAATAAGTCAGTTTACATAAATAAATTTTTTTTCTCTCGATAATATCCATAAAATATAACTGAAAAAATGTTTTTATCCGGTATCAATTGTAAAATGTCAACAATAAAAAATAATTCATAAATGATCAAAGTCGTCATACAATAATTGAAGCATTTATAGTATATATTGAAGAAGTAAGAGAATGTTATTCTGGTTGCACCTGTCACCTTACCTCACTTCCTCATATCTGAATTGAGATTCATGAATAAGTTGCACAGCCCATATCCACTTTTAGCGACAAATAAAATGTTTTAAGAGGGAATGTCAACATTAAATTCAATAGCTTGTACGTCGAGTCATTGTGTCCTTTATATTGTATATATTATAAATATATGAAAGAGATTGAAATTGTATGAGACACATTTAACTCTTCATACAACCGATTTCGCTCTTTACTCTCGAGTTGAGAGTGAAGAAGAGGAGGTAAAAGGGGGAGGAGGAGGAGGAGGAGGAGGAGGAGGAAGAAAGAAAAGATTAAAGACTCGGAATCGGAATTTAGGTCAGACCACTATCCGCAACACCAGATGCTAGCTGCCATTTATCCATTTCTCAGCGTCTTTATCTTTCATTATTCCTCGAGTCTGTTTTTTTGTTATCAAATGAAACAATTGCTTTTTAATTCCTTCGAGCGCAATAAATATTTTTATCTTTAAATTGGTTTTTCAAAACCAAGTTATTTATTATATTTACGTATTTATAATTCCAGAAAAAATAGTGACACAGATTAATAAAAAAAAAAAAAAAAAAAAAAAAAAAAAAGGAAAACATAAGCAGAAAAAATTTATTCTGCGCACTAATGACGAGTTTGCATAATAAAATTCAAAACAAACTCAATAGCTTTTTATATAAAAACGTGCATATTTCATAGAAAATAAAACGAGAAACAACAATTCGAAAGAAATTTAGAAAATTTTAGAAAAAAAAATATTTTGATATAAATTTTTTCTTTTTTAAAAAAACATTTTTTCATTTTAATTTTTTCTTATTAAAATAAAAAATTTTTAATGTTAATTAAAAAAAAAACTCCTCATTTATTCCATCAATGTTTATCCAAAGTTTCCGCCCTTATAATAAAAAGTTTCCATTGACCATTCATCATATTCTATCATGACAATTGTTATGACAACCTGATCTCCAGGGTCCCAAAAAAATTCAGTTTGACCGGGATTAGGGTTTGCTTTCCCGGAATGTAAATCTGGTTTTAGTGAAGGCCAGTATAAGCAGCACTAAGATCACTGTACCGCTATAATCTACAGCCCTAGGCGGTGTATTCCGGTGAGCAGTATTCCGTATCGAACCTCACGATAGAGATCAAGAGCACTCATAGCTATACCCATAATCATAATCATAATCATAGTATAATAATACTGCGCCTCCATTCAATAACCCGCCCCAGACCGAGGTTGGTTTTATGAGCACTCTGGATCGTGAGCACTATTCCGTGGGCTGCCTCCGTGATTTCGATCGCCCTTTTCCATTCCGATGACGGGTTGCCTGAAATACCCACATCAATTTTTCATATATTTTATATATTTATATATATTATATATATGTATATATGAAAAATATATTAAAAATGCAAGTGGGTATTTAAATGAAAGCTCTTGATGAGTGTAAACATCGGGATGAGCTTATATTTTAAAAATATATATTATACATATATATAAATATATAAAATATATGAAAAATTGATGTGGGTACTCAAATGAAAGCTCTTGATGAGTGTAACACCGGAATGAGCTTATATCTTAAAAAATTTCAATAGTTAAAAAATTATAATGCAATTTAACAAAATTCATTATCAAATAAAGCTAAATTTAAAAAAAAACTGAAAAAAAAATTTTTTTTTGTCAAAATATCTAATAGAAATTTCAGATAATTGTTTTAACGACTATTAATAAAATATTTAACAGAGTTAATGTCCATAATACCTCGATAGAATCGGATTGAATAGGAAGTAAATTTAAAAATACCGGCGTGTTATTTGTGTGTACAAACAAGCCAGCAAACAAACAAACAAACGAACAGTACTGCGTATTCGCTTTGTTACCCCAAGATAATAAAGTGTAGGATGTACTGCGGGCGCTTACCTTATCTTGCATGCTCGTATGCTCACTGTAAAACTCACTGGAGAACTGTAAAACTCCCTTCTGCTTATTCACTTTGGATTTATATAAATTCGCGTCCAACTCACTGGATAACGAGTAGAGTGTGTATCTTTTTAATATAAACATCCAGTTACTCAATATCCGCTCAGTGGCTTCAATAACAACCTTTATTACTTTTATTTAAACTTAAACAACAACAACAACAATATTATTTCTTATATTTCTCATAAAATTAACATCACTATTCAAGGAGTCTTTTTTTTTATAAAAAATAATTATTTTACCGCAAACTTAAATCTAAAATGTAAACGAGTAAATAAAATAGTTTGGTAATTAAAATTATTCAATTAAAAGTTTTTCATCTACAAGTCCGAAGCTGGGCTGGGTGTTATCGAACGAACTTTTATTATTTTTATTTATTATTATTTTACAAGAATTATTTGTTAAAAAAATTTTATAAATATAATTTAATCGATAAAAATTTATTGCCGCAAAAATAATTTAAAGATTTTTATTTTTAAAAATAAAAATAGAAATGACGAAATTTTGTAATCTGATTGGATAGAAGGGAAATAGCGATTGGGTAAACGAGGTAATAAAATAGGAACCAGTCGGTTAAGTCCGGGGCTAAAGTGTCAGTATGTTGTGTGTTGTGTGTTGTGTTAGTGACCATTACGCCTACGCAGTATCAGCTCGTTGCGCAGAAGAGGTTAAGGGGGTTTTATGCTTACGATTGTTGGAAGCGTCAATATGGATCAAGTGCCCGAGAATGAGCTCCTAGGTGTATCAGGTATCAGTATCAGTATCGGTATCTGTATTGGCAATGTATCGAGGATCGAGGATCGAGGATCCAAGCCGCATTCTATCTATATATATATAGTTAGGAGTGTATGTCGTGGTTGGTGCGAACGAGGCTTTATATCAAATGCGTAACAACCCCATTACCGCACTCAATTGCTATAAGCCGTAGATCGTGGATTATCGTCTGAACGATATCCTATTCCACGATAGACGCCACCGCTCCATGGCTTGTTACATTTTAGATCCTCCCACATTAATTCGATAATCGCTCCTAATCATTATTGATATTATTGATAATTTATACTAATTACCGGGCTCTTATTTATTTTATTTTTATTTTGCTTTTTTAAATAATTAATTTTGTTAAATTGCACTGTATTTTCTTAAATATTGACTTTAATAAAAATATAAGCTCATCCCGATGTTACACTCTTCAAGAGCTTTCATTTGAGTACCCACTTGCATTTTTTATATATTTTTCATATATACATATATATAAATATATAAAATATATGAAAAATTGATGTGGGTACTTAAATAAAAGGTCTTGATGAGTATTACATCGGGATGAGCTTATATTTTTAAAAATGCCAATAGCTGTTCGTTTATTTCTCAGCAATAAAATTTATTGACATAAAATAAAATTTTAATATGTAGTGATGTTGAATAAATTAATTTCTCATTGTATACAATAAAAAATAAAAATCAAAACACTCCGTTGATGATAGAAATATAAAGATGCTTTGTGTGTTGAAAACTCTTGTAAATATAAAGTAGCCCTGGGGCCTTTACTTTTCATCCCTTTGGCAGTGTCCTCCATCCGTCTGCCAGCGGACACACATCACGCGCAATCCGCATCCACATCTCTTTGTTTTAATAGCTCCCTTATCTCAGACCATTACTCTGCTTCCGTCGATAATCCTGTCTCTTGGCACAAAAACCCGACGCCAGGCGAATTAGCCCGATACACACGAGTTATAATAGTTAATCGTTATACTTACATTATATTGGAAAAAACCAACAGCATTAGTAAGGGAAAGGATAAGCGGAAAATGAACATGTTTTACTGAAAAGAACAAAAAGATAGGGGAGAAAGTGAAATTATGTTGAAGATGTAATTGTCTTAGTGCTCGTGCCAGTTTTCTGAAAATGCATTAGCCTTTGTAGCAAACACTTAACCAACTCTCTTTCCTTTTCCGTCAAAGACCTCCAGTGGTACTAATTCTCCGGCTATTATTTTTGTTTATATTCAATTACTCCATGGAATTAGTCTTTTATGAAATAAAGTTATTCTGGGTTCTCGTTTGTACTTATAATTACTGTAAGCACACATCACGTGTTAGCATGTGTCTACATCTAGAGTAAAAGTTAAAAAATTTCGAAAATCCAAATGAGCATGCCTTGAGCGCCCGTATTGTTTGTAAATTTGTCAAAGTTGATAAAATGTTAATCACAAAAAGAAAAAAAAATTGATTGAAAGTAAAAGTGTAATTTAAGTCAAGTTCATTTGAATTTTTCCGCGTGAATCGGAGAAAAAAATCGAGATTATATTACCGACATTCAGTATTAATTGTGCTATAATATGGACATAATTTAAGCTGCCTTCAAGCTGTATTCAGAAAAAAAAAATAATATGTGGCTTCTAAAAGACAGCAAAATTTCTCTCTAGATCAACCAAAAAAAATTATTGTAATTAGACGAAACGGTTTCAAGCTACAGTTTTGTATTCCTTTTGTTCGCAACTAAATAATGAATCAATTTAGAAAAAAAAAAAAATGACAATTGTCGGCTGACTTCTGGCTCAAAAAATATACACAACTGCTTGAAAAAAAAAATTTATTTTTTATGGCTAATAATAGGTAGATTCGAAATTATAAATAATTACCAAATATTTAAAATAAACAAACAATTTTCAATCCAAAAAAAAAAACAATCTCTTTAAAAGAGAATGTTTGAATGAACTACCAGCAAACTTTTCAGCAAATGACGTAACTAAAATACAATAAAGAAAAAAATATTCGTAGAATAACCATAAAAGTAGTAAGGTGTTAACTGGCGTTGGCGCCGCTATAAAAACCTATAGTTTATCCGGTATCTCTAGATAGAAATAACGATGAGAGACTATCAAGAGTTAACTACTAACTCATTCAAACACCAGTGTGCTAAAAAACAGTCAAACACAAAACTAAATTTGTAATTACTGTCTGTCGCCATTGTACAAACACTGTCGTTTATAATAATACTAAAAATTTTACAATTTTCCAGTCGTAGTATCTGAAAGTCAATTGGTTTTTTCTTTGTAGCAAACATCCTACACATATTTTATTTTATTTTGTTTGATCCTTTCTATTGCTTGTTTTTTTTTTTTTTTTTTATTCCCACCGTGTGTGTCAACCTTGATTGCGCCAGGAGTAAACCAAGACCCGGAAATTAATTTCTACCAAAGAATTTAATTTCTGAAAATAAATATCCTCTATTTAAAATTATATTAAATAAAAATCAATTATACAAATGTAGTGAGCTCGTTAATTTGTGTGTAAGCTTCAGTGTTTCGGTCTTAACGCCAGACAATTACAATAATTGGCTGTTACTGTTCGACAAAAGATCCTATTATTATATTCCTTTTGTTGCTTTTTTTCAATAAGGCACATCATATTACATCACGTTACTTATATAATATCACCTCATTTATATTATTAAGAGAATAAGAAAAATTTCGTATCCAGGACAGTCAATTTATTATAAGTATTTAGGCTGCATTTAAAAATACTCTATCCCTAGATACATAATTAAAAAATGACCTTGTATCTTGTGAACTATTGACATTTTTAAAAATATAAGCTCATCCTGATGTTACACTCATCGAGAGCTTTCATTTGAATACCCACATCAATTTTTCATATATTTATATATATTATATATATGTATATATAAAAAATATATAAAAAATGCATGTGGGTACTCAAATGAAAGCTCTTGATGAGTGTAACATCAGGATGAGCTTATATTTTTAAAAATGTCAATAATTAAGAACTGACATTGCAATTTTGTCAAGTAATGATATTTTTATCCAATAAATATTTATTAAAATGTTCTAGAAAAAAATTGAAATAAAAATTTTTTTCTGGCTAAAATTTTAGTATTTTATTTTTTTATAAAATAAATATTCCAAGACTTATTGTCACTTTGATAGTAACAATATCCAATTTAAATAAAGAAGCTTAAAAAGGTGACTAATTAACCCTGTGACTCGTCAACATGTCTTGGACAAAAGAAAACAGAAATTGCTGTTTGATTGTGTAGACCCTCTGGAGCAGTAAAGTGAACGCCGTAGACAGTAGACAGAAGACAGAAGACAGAAGACAGAAGACATTACTTACTAGAGAGGATATATTTATACAAAGTGGTCAAACCGGGAACCGAGAACCGAGAACCGGGAGCCTCAGCCACGCAACTCGAGTACCCACCAACAGAAATATTCATTACCATCTTATTCGTCTGGTGGGACATCAAAGACCGACTCAACAACGCCGCCGTCTTCAGGTTATTGTTTTATATCAAGCAAACTCGGAATGATAAAAAATAATCAACAGTTATTTTATTTTATTTTATTTTATTTAATATTGTTTACAAGGTTTACCAGGTTCCGTGCGGCCGACAAGAGTATCTGAATCCGCAGAATACGTACAAAGAGCACTCCCAGTCGGGGCCGTGCTTGCTTATGCACTCGCTGTCCTCTGAACACTTGAAAATTATTTTATTTTTTATACTAATTTAAAAATATTGACATAATTTTTTTTTTTTTTTTTAATTGAATTATTTAAATATTGATTTCAAAATTTTTGGAATAAATTTGTAGAAAATTTTATTATCTTATAATTTTTTATACTAATATTTCCGCCGTAATTTTAAAATTAAAGTTAATGTAAAAATTAATTAAAAAGAAAATAAAGTAAGAATTAAAATTAAAAATTAAAATTTAAAATAATATTTTCTTGGCTCAAGTGAATTTTTTTTTCTGAATAATAATAAGTGATATGACATTAAAGTTAGCTGTCAATTGACAATTTATTAATTTTTTTTTAACAAATAAATTTCTTCGAAAAAATTGAATTTTTATTTTTTTAAAATTTCTAAATGTCAATTTTTTTTTGTCATAATTTATTTTTATAAAAATAATTCAGATTTTTGTTAATTTAAACTTGAATTTTTTAATTATTGCTCTTAAAAAAAAAAAAAAATCATTTTTTAGAAAATTAAATTTTGAACAATTTTTATTTCAAATATTTTTATGCAACAAAAATATTAAAAATTATATTTAAAAAAAAAAAATTAAAGCAAAAATCTTTATTAAAAAAAAAAAAGACTTACATAATTGTCAGCACAAAAATAATGAAATCTAGCTTCTGCAATCTTGAAAATCCATAAAATGATCGCAATTAAAAGCCACCGATTCATATTATCAACCAAGTTGCCGGAGAGTTGACAAGTATCTAATAAAAAACGTCGTAACCCCGTGGATATTTAAAGCGATACTTTGAAGGTCTAACGATGCATTAGTATTAGTTAAAAATAAAAATAAAAAAAAATTAAATATAGAAGAATATATAAAAGTATTTAATGGATCTTTAACAGATTATCAAGCAGTTTGTTAAATATTTAATTAAAGTTAACAAGAGCTTTTGTTTCCTCTACAGAGAATCGGTTTTATATTTATAGACAGAGAGATGAACAATGCGCGTTAATGTCATCAATCGAAATTCAGTTAAATTGGATTTTCTATTGTCCTGGTACCGTTAAATGCAATACATTGTACAAACGAGACAGCATCACTCCGACAGACAACAGACACCATCTCGTCAAATTAATCTCTCATACATACACCCACACATCGAATCACAATCGGAATTATTCGCCTGGCAATTCAATATTCTTACAACTTTACTCGATATTTATATTTTTTTCCATCGAGTCTATCTGTATGTTAGCTGCGCCGGAAGAATAAATATAAATATAGAGAATGGCCCATTTGGGAGAGATATTTCTTCAGATACCACGACTACTATATAATATATATCCGAGAAAAAAAACGAAAAAAAAAAAAAAAAAAAAAAGAACAAGAAGCTGCTTCTTGAGAACATTATAGAGAAAAAAAGAGAAATTCCGATTGGTAGACTACTAAGACGTGGTTACACGTTAATCGAGATAAATCGAGATATTTATAGGAACTATATAACCGTCCTGATCTGCCGATTTGGTTGATACTATGGCTATTGTGGGAATAATAATGATTATCATTTTTTTAAGCTTCAAACTTCTTACCTTTATCTTTTAAAAAATTACAGACCCTTAATTTAATTAATTTTTTTAGTTATTCTTTACAATTTTAATTTGTTATTCGCTTTATAAATGGTTAATCTATACTGACAGATTTTTTTATTAAATAGTTATTACATTTTTTTTTTTAGTATTTAATAGTTATTAAATTTTTATTTGTCTGTTTCTAATTTTAGAAGTGTTTTATTGAATTTTAGAGGTATTTAATACGTGATTGGATACTGAACGAAATAATTGATAAGTAGATTTATAAAAAATTTGTAGTGCTTTGGAGATAAATTGTAATTAAAACAATTTTTTAAACTAAAATTAATCCTTTTTTAAAGATATATTTTTTTAATAATATATTAATCTTTAAAAATGGTAATAATTGAGAAATTACGTTGTATTTCGTCAACTATTGACAGTGCAATTTAACAAAATTATTATTTAATAAGGCAAAGAATTAATTGATTAAAATACGAATTATATCAGACGAAAATAGTAATTTTTAAAAAAAATCTCACTGTGACTAAAAATTAATTGTACTCAATTCTATATTGACAGTCAATCATATTATTTTTTGGTGAAAAAGTAAATTCAAGTGAGACTTTAAGCCACCTTGATGATATATGTCCGCAAAAGTATTGTAATCAAAGTTTGGATTCCCAATAGATGTCCTTTCTATAACTTTTAGTTATGAATTACCTCGAACGTAGACTAGACCGTCTAGCAGGATCTTATTCTTATCTTATATGTGCCCAGTAGTCACTTTTTCTTTTCGCTGACGCTGATAAGATATAATATCACAGTGAAATGTCAAAACTATTACAAGTTATCGATCAGATTCGAATAAAAATTACCTTTTGCTGGTAGTAGATTGAAAAATAGAAGCTGAGAAAAAAACGTACCTGCAACAAAAAAAACAAAGAAGGTCATTAGTATTGGGGTGCTCGAGTCTGGTAACTCTAGTAACTCTGGTAACTCCCGATTGCAATAATTAAACGGATATTCGTAGAAAATAAAAATAAAGAAATTTTGCTTACGCTGATTAAAAAGAAAAACAGAAAATAGTTTGCATATTTGATTGACCCAGATTTCGAGATTCGAGATTCAGATCTGTTAGGCACGTTTATTATCACCAGGCTGAATTTCCTGTCCCGGAATATACCGAGGTTTTAACGGAAGCAATTAAAATGCTCTTTTAGCCCGTACTTAAATATATATATATATCTTCTTCTCCCTTCTCTTTCTATTTTTATTTATTATTGTGATAATATTTTATTAATTAAAAGCTTGATCTAATTTTGTTGCATAATATTCAAGATAAATATAATTAATTTGATATTTAAAATTTTTCTGAATTTAAGGCCAATGTTTTGATATTTAATTAAGCAGAAAAAAAATTTTTTAACAATAAAAATAAAATCAAAGTAACTGTAAACTGATGTATGACAAAAATAGACTGGGGAATAAAATTTTTGACATGGGCATCTAAAACCTTTGCATGATTGTCTGTCAATTATTTATGATTGCCGTCAATTTGTTCAATGCAAGTAAAATCCCACCGGGAATTTAAGTATTACGGTCTCTCGGTACCGTCATTATTGATTTTTATTTATTTTAAATCATTTTTACAACAATCAAAAATCTTTCAATTGTAACTTTATCAATAAATTGATTAATAATTAATTTAATTAATTGTTTTGTGTATCAATTTTTTGTTAAAAATTTTTAACATTTTTTTGTTAATAAATAACAAGGATAATAATTGCTTTGAAAGCCGATTCTAAATTCTTGACGCTCAGAGGTGTCAGAGCACGCGTAGAAGATTGGATGAGAACCTCTGGGTGCTCTGCAATGAAGAAACATCCAACGAACCGTAAACCGATTATTAATGGCTTGATTTTCCGTGAATTATATACGTGAGACACGTGCCAGTCTCTTAACTACTTAATAAATATCTCTATTTACCCTTTCATCTTCTTTACATTAAAATTTGTAAGAAAATTTACAATAAAACTCTTTTCTAATAATTTTATTCTCGGCATCAATTTGAAAAAAATTTAGTTATTAATTGTACCGCTACGCGGCGCCTTGGCGCTTTTTTTCTCGCTTACAGAAACTGAGAAATCAAATTTATTTATTTTTTAAATAAATTTTTAGCAAAATTTATTTGACAAAAAACTTTGAATAAAAATATTTAATTATTTAAATTAATGTTTAAGTGCATTCACTAATAATTTTATTCCCCGTTTCAATTTAAAAGAACTTAGTTATCAATTGTACCGCTAGGCGGCGCCTTGGCGCTTTTTTTCTCGCTTGCAGAAACTAAAAAACCAAATTTATGTATTTTTTAAATAAATTTTTAGCAAAATTAATTAAACAGAAAACTTTTAATAAAATAATTTAATAATTAGCTATTTAATTATTTAAATTACTCTTTAAGTGTACTCACTGGTATTTATGCTGATTGCTCCGACTAAAAAAAAATAGTTATTGATTTTTTCACTAGGTGGCGCCGTGGAGCTTTTTTTCTCGCTTGCAGAAATGTTATACACAGTATAAATAATAAAACTATAGTAATGCTGGACTTTTATTTAATAAAAATTACAATAGTAAAATAGTAAAATTTCCTTTTAATTAATAAAAAAAAAAATTCTAGTAATCTTCAAAGATTATTTTAAATTGAATTTTTTTTTTTCACGTTTTTATATAAATAACCATTGAATGTTTTAAATTGAATTTACCGACCTTTAATTACTTGTTTATTTGTATTTTTTTAAACAACAGTCCTCGTTAATCCTATTGTTTATTCCTGAGCAGTCCTTTGATTCAGTGTTGCCTCAGTGGAACGGATAATAGAAGGGAAATGTATAGACATTGCTTATCTGCCTTTGCTTTAATTCTACGAAATTTAAAATAACTTTCTTTGATCAGGAAAGAACAATGTCCCTTTTTATTTTTTTTTCTTTTTTATATAAATTAACCTTATTAATTTATTTATTTAGTTGAGTAAAATTTAGTAAAAAGATTTAGATTTATTATTATTATTTAAGAGAAGATTAATAGAAAGGATGGATGGACTGGCGGTGCGGGTTTAGTCGAACAAATGTCGGAATGCAAATCGAGAAGGTAAAACAACGAGAGTAGTTGCAAGACTGACAAAGCGGTGTAATCACGATTCTCCGATGGTAATTAGTTACAACCTACCACTAGATTACCAACTATTTTTCTCATCAGACATTTTATATTATTATTATTATTATTTATTTTAATTTTAAATATAAAATTGTGGTCAAAAAAATAGTGAACTATATCAACCCTAAAAATAAAATTCCTTAAAAATGAAATTGAAAAAAGCTTTTACTCTATAATAACAATAATAATAATTATTCTCGGGGTTTGTTTCAATTCCTCATTATTAAATTTTTTTTTTTAGTATTTTATTTTAACGTATGCATCAAGTGAATAATTTTATTTCAGTTATTTTTTTGTTGACGAGATTACGACGTTAAAGACTACTGCGTACTTTTAAAAACTATATTCACGTGGATGCGAGGTACGAACGAGGAAAAAAAAAAAAAAAAAAAAAAAAAAAAAAAAAATTGGAAAAAGAGTAGTCGAGGGAATGGAAAAAGAAATGTTCACCAATACACGAGTGAATTACGCCGTCGTCTGCGTCTAGCCGAGCTGTGTCGAGGAAAATCGACAAAAGAAGAAATTCCCTCCGCCGTGTGAGTCTCAACCGTATATTTACGTAGTTTTACTTTTCACTATTTTTATTATTATTATTATTATTATT
>JZSA01002033.1:0-17876 GCA_000956155.1 Cotesia vestalis | reverse complement strand
CAAAAAAAAAAAAAAAAAAAAAAAAAAAAATACTTTACTTAATTTTTTTCAATACTACTGACTAATTATAATTGTTATCACTAGAATTACGTACAATTATCATTGTTAAAAAAAACAAGACAGCGATATAAAATGTAACATGCCAGAGAAAAGTGAACGGAAATGTTTAAAAGGTGTACTTGCTGTTAAAACTTTTACTGCCTCGTTAAACCAATGAGCAAACTCACCGTCTTTTGTACTATCATAACCGTTGTTATGTTTCTCCCCTCTACATCCTTTAATTGCTTGTAACAATAGGCCAATAATAATTACCATTTGATAAACACAATTCCTTTTTTTATTATTTTATTTTTGTCTGTACAAAAAAAAAATATATATCTATATTATTATCAGAAGCTGCGTCTTGCCTCTCAAGATACTTGAGTGAAGAAGTAGGCGAGGGCGTAAAGTCGTTACAAAAAGTAGACTCGGATGAACCGAGGGGCGTTTACGGGAATGAAGGCGTTAGATTAGCGTCATCTCATGATCTCGAGATAAAATTTATTTTTTCCTTGAGCCTTTTTTGCAGTAGTTAGCGAGCCCCGAGGCTCAACGCCGAGACGGGAATATTAAAAAAATATAATGGTCGTCGAGAATTCACAGATAATTATTGATTGACTAAAATCTAAGACTCAGGGGTTCAAAAAAAAGGAGAGGAGTGGGGGAGGGGAGGGGGTAAGTTTTTACCCAAACATACACTTGATAAATTTGTAAAAACGGATCACAAGGGTCAATGCTCCTCCGAACATCAAACATAAATATAATAAAGATATTCCAGCTGATTCGTTCCGTCCGATTTTTATCCGTAAGGGTCAGTGTGATTTTTGTCACACTGGAAAATCTATTTTATTAGTTAGATAAAGCCCTTGGCTCCTTTATTTATATACTTTTATTTTTATTCTGATGCTAAGGATCTACTTTTATAAAATATACATTTTTTATTTCATTTATTTTTGGATCATATGGTTGATCGGGCAAGATTTACTTTTCGCTTGTTTTTTTATGCTGACCCTCGGTTTACGTGTGTCAAAATCAGAATCCGGTTCGTTACTTGGTTTGTTGTTTATTGTTTGGATGCATGGATTTTATGGAATTATTTTATACAAATAAAAATTAACGCCGATTTATTTTATTAATAATTTTTTTTTAGACATTTTTTACACTAGAAGGCTACTTGGATCTCTTTAATAATTAAAAATAAATTGGATTAAAAAAATTCCGCTAGGTGGCTACGGCTCTCATAGTTAGAATTGTAAAATCTGAATATTTTAAAACTTCCTGAAAATTTTTTAATTTAATCTGAATAGCCTAATAAAAAAAAAATAATAAACAGGAAATTTTCTTCAAAAATGTTATTAATTAATTTTAAGATAAAAATTTCTACTTCTTATTTTTTAATAAACATTCTTAACACTATGAAGGTACTTGGATCTCCTTAAATGGATAAATAATAAAAATTAATGTGTATTTAAAAAAAAAAAAAATAATTCGAAAACTGGGATTGGCTCGATAACGAGACAAAAGACACGTTCGCAATCTTATAGACGAGCTCTTATTGTTTTTAAAACTATTATTTTTTTTTTTTTTTTTTTTTTTTTTGGGCCCTCGCAATCTTATAGACGAGCTCTTATTGTTTTTAAAACTATTATTTTTTTTTTTTTTTTTTTTTTTTTTCTGGACCATTGTCCTGGTCCCTGGTCAAAGGATAATCCGGCAATCCACCCCAAACCTTGAATAAGCTCAATGCTCAAACCGAAAAGGCAACAAAGTCCATCTGACTGGAGACTAGAGACTGGACTTGTACCAATTGTACTCTTCTATCTCCTCCTTCGGACGTGTTGATTGTCTTGGCTTCAGATAAACCGTTTCCACGTACTTTTCATCATCCCAATAATGCAATCCATTTTTATCTTTTGATCATTTCGGCTTTTGTTACTAACAACTTTATCGAATGATTACAAAGAAAATTGTAAAATATTAATTTACTTTATAGGAAAAAATTGAAGAAATTTTTAATATTTTACTATGCTGTGTATAAATAATAATAACAACGTTAAAAAAAAAAAAATAACGTTTCTGCAAGCGAGAAAAAAAGCGCCACGGCGCCGCCTAGCGGTACAATTAATAACTAATTTTTTAAAAATTAAAGCAAGGAACAAAATTATTAGATATTTTTATATAAAATTTCCTGTTTACTGTAAATTATTTGAATAATAATAACGTTTAAAAAAAAAAAATAACAAAAAATGTTTGGTTATATCTTACGGGTGATTGTACACGAGTTGTTGGTAAACCAATAATCCTGGCAATGTAAACAGCAATAATCCGAGGCTTTGATAGATATTAGAATCTTGTCAAGAGACAGAGTAGAATTTCCACTAATTAATAACATCAAAGGAGCCATCCGAATGTTAACTCGCAGAAACTACCCAAAAACTTAACCGATTAATCGATTATAAATTTTATTAATCACTCGGTTGCTTTGAAAATAGTTGCAATATATTCTCTTAATCGAGTACTTTACTGTGGAATAATTCAAAATCAATCATTAAATCGAAAGGTAATCCCCCGGTCCTTTATACCTCGAAACTAAGTTCCGAGGCAATTTGTGTGTCTCTTTGTATATAGGCTTGTGGAAGTTGCGCTGGAGAAAAACAAGAAGACGTTTGAAATGTCGTCGACGTCGAGAAGGGTCGGGATGTGCTCTAGACGTCGCGTAAGGAGGACTTTGGTACTGTTCGTTCTCTTATTCTCATTCTCCAACAATTTCTATCTACCTACGGGTTATTTTCCATTTTATCCCCCGTCTCATTCTAACTCTTACAAGAGAAGGGGTAGACCCTTTTTCCCACCTGGCCACTACCACTCTATTCCACAATTTTCTCCAATTCTTTCCTCGAAACAAGTTTGTAAAATGCAATTTTCCCGGAGCTTGACAAGTCATCTAATCGCATCTTCTTTTATTTTTTTTTTCATCACTTTTATTTATGTCCGCTTTTTTAAATAAAATTCTTGCTCATCCCCCGCAGCTCACCATTAATTATTAATTTTACTAGTGCACCAGGATAATGTTAATGATTATCGATATCCAGGATAAAATATCCGGTAACAAATCCAGGAGTATCACGATGATATTATATTCCGTCTCTCGAGATCATCAACAGAGAGCAATACTCCAAATAGTCTGGGGTGGTTCTCTGGTTCTCTGGTTCTCGCCTATCTCGTATAATTTTGCTCTACAATCTCCGACTATTTTCTCTTTATTTCGACCTGGAGCTAACCAGATACCAGATACCACTAGCGCATCGCCAGGGAATACGCTAAATATCAAACTCAATACTTGTCTTTATTTTTTATTACAATATTTAGATTTTCGTTAAAATTTTTTATTTAATAAAAAAATAAAAAAAAAATAAATAAAGCCTATTTTATTTAAAAATATTTAATAATTTAAATTATTAATAATTTATTATCTAAGGGTACTCACTGATAATTTTGTTCCCTGCTTCAATTTTAAAAAATTAGTTATTAATTGTACCGCTAGGCGGCGCACTGGCGCTTTTTTTCTCACTTGCAGAAACGTTATTTTTTTATTTTTTCACGTTATTATTATTTAAACACAGTATATATATAGTTGACAAGTATAGTCCACCGTTAATATTTTATTTAATAAAAATTACGATAATAAAATAATAAAAATTAATTGTTTCTTTGTTTTGCAATGTCTAATAAAACGACAAACAAACATCTGGCAATTTTTTAAAAATATCTGGGGGACATTTAAGTGACCCTCATATAATGAATCTGTCATTTAGTAATAGAATTGGCCCCCCCGAAAATTTACCCTATTCTCAGGCGATTATCTCCTCAGACATCTGTCGAAGATATTGTTAAAAATAAAAATGATAACAAAATAAATTAGTAATTAATTATATTTTTAATTCAACGCTACAATTATCTATAAATTAGTCTTTACTATTATTTTAGGTGCAATGAATCCTCCGTAGCCTCTTCTACTCTTGTAGTAAATTCCAGCCCCGATAATAGGAGACGCCGGCTCAGTGACAACCTCTTGAAGATCCAAAAAGGGAATCATGTGCTGTGCAAAATCGTACTTCCAGTCACTCGGGTGGAATTTAATGTAATGTTTATTCGGCGTACTGATTTCTTCACTGCCAGAAGGTGGTATTAAAGAAATATTTGAGTCAGATATTAACAATACTTTTCTATAAAGAGAAAAATTTATCGATAGTTCCGGTCAATTATTAATTTATTAATTTAGAGCAACTTTAGAGAGCTTTTGTGGTATTTTGTTGTCATTAATTTTAATAATTACCTTTTTCCTTGAATTCTGTGATGTGGGAACCAATTTTCAACGTCTAGATTTCCGGTTGAGTCGACTGTAGTGCCTATTACTCCTAAGGAAAATCTTCCGACGCTAAAACCATGAACTTTTGTCTTTGGATCGTATCTGTTGAATTGGACTCCTGAAAATTGAATTTAAAAAATTAATTATAAAAATTATTATTAAGATATAAGCTCATCCTGATGTTACACTCATCAAGACCTTTCATTTGAGTACCCACATCAATTTTTCATATATTTTATATATTTATATATATGTATATATGAAAAATATATAAAAAATGCAAGTGGGTACTCAAATGAAAGCTCTTGATAAGTGTAACATCGAGATGAGCTTGTATTTTTAAAAAAGTCAATAGTTAAGAAAGTACAGTGCAATTTAACGAAGTCATTATTTAATAAAGCAAAATTTTATTTATTTGTTGTTGCTATTTGTTATTATTATTATTATTATTATTATTTGACTATTAAAAATTTTTTAAATAATACTAATAATAATAATTAATAGAGTACCTGTTAAAACTTGATCTTCCGGAAGAATAATTTCATCAAGTTGAAACGCTCGACTGTCGTAGTTCATCGGACCGGACATGGTGCACCAGTTTTTGATGCTCCAATGGACGGTGCTCTGGTTGATGAATCCGTTCACCAATTGGCCTTGTTGAATTTCTAGGTGGACCATTTTTGCCCTTATGACAAGTCGTAATCCTGTAATTACACTAAAAAAAAAAAAAAAAAAAAAAAAAAAAATTTATTAATTATCAATGTTATTGATAAAACAATAATAATAATAATAAATAGTTACTATCCCTCCTCGACCAGTGACTGAACGGTGTCTAAACAAAAAGACCGGATAGACTTTTTGCTGTGAGTGTCATCGCAGTAACATTTACAAGTAACGCACCGACTGTGAGAATACAATGGGTAATTTGTGTATAAATCATGATTTCTGTGAAAGTGATGATGCTGTCGATCATGCAGTCCTTCGGCTTTTCTCACGTTAAAATCAGAGCCATCTTTGTTTACTTTGAACCGGTACATCATGTTGTCTACGTGCTGAAAATAATTATTTATTTAATTTAAAATTTATTTTAACAATATAAGCTCATCAAGAGCTATCATTTGAGTACCCACTTGCATTTTTTATATATTTTTCATATATACATATATATAAAATATATAAATATATAAAATATATGAAAAATTTATGTGAGTAGTCAAATGAAAGGTCTCGACGAGTGTAAGCTCAGGGTGAGCTTGGATCTTAAAAAATGTCAATAGTTCACAAGATACAAGGTCATTTCTTAATTATGTATCCAGAAAAAAATTTTTAATTCAGCCTAAATAATTTAGATTGATTGAAATAAACTCACCAAAGTAACTGTAGCGTCAAAATTAACAACGTCTTTGCATTTAACAATCCGTCCATTGCACTGAAATAATTTATTGACAATAGATTTATTATAATGATCATTGTAGTGATAATAAGTATCTTCATAATCGGAACACCTTCCTGTGCACTGTCCATTCTTACTCAAATACTGTTCATCAAAAAGTTGTCCTCTTAAAAATGTCAACCTTCCAAATGTAACATCTAAAATTAAAATCACTTTATTTAATTAAAAAAAAAAAAAAAAAAAAAAAAAAATATTTATAAAAACTTTTACCATTTTTGTGCAATTCAGGGTCTCTTTTTTGGATATACTTATACGAGTGAGCAAAAATAGACTCGACTGATAATAAGAAATAAATTAATACTAAATAAATGATATTCATTTTAATATTTTAATATTTTAATATTGGTATTGTCATGAGCGGAGTATGAAAAATGACTAATGAATAACTAATGATGGTTTTATATATTGAATTTTTATTATCTCAAAGATTATTAACACATTAATTTATATTTTAAAATAACTGTGAGTAGTAGCTTAGATAATTATATCACTATTTGTGATATACTGATGTTGTATTATGTGTGAACACTTGTTTTAAATGAATTTTCTCAGAACATTCTGTAATATTCTTTTAATATTTGTCACGTACTCATTGTCGCTTCCCATTGATGCCACTGACTAAATATTAATTCAGTTTTATCGATACAAACTGTGTTCAAAAAATTATTTAAATTTAATTAGTTGTAGACCAAATTGTTGAAAAGTATATCATCAAAATACTATTTTGTCTATTTTTGTTAAAAAGTCATTCTTTAAATATTTTTCCATACAGCTATAAAATTCCTCAGGTCTTTTTTTTTAGCCAGATTTCTTTATAAATCTATCTACTGTCGTAATTTTAATATAATTTTATCATAATATGTAAAAAGATTGAAATCGCAAATGAGCTTTTGTATCTTGTCACACAAGAGTGAGTTATAAGACACAAGAAATTGCAATCTGATGTGAATTTATTTAATTTAAATCCACAAATACTTTTTATAATTTTAATTTAAATGTAATAGAACAATTAAATGTATAATATAACTTACACTTTAATAAAATTTCTAGTGCAGTGAAAATAGTAATTAAAATCTTTTATCACTACAATGTACTCTCTTTACTCTCAGTTCATTGTTACGAGCTTATTGTTCTGCAAAATTTTCAGTATTTACTTAATACTATTTTATCATATTTTTTTTTTTTCTAAAGGTCAACTATTTTGCTAGACCATCAGCAGATAATTAATTAATTAATTATTATGATTATTATTGGCATCTGTATTTGTACTATACACGCGTAAGCTTTTGACAAATATTTATCAATAGTCGAAGATACCAATTGATCTATATTACGCATGAGCTATTTATATTTTACTTAACCTAATTAGATGAATGTAATTGAAGAATCCTTATTCGGCACTTAGAGAAAGTGGAACAGTTGACACATGTGTGTTTTTGTATTTTTAATTTTTTTTTAAATATCTCAAACTGTTTTATTTATTGTAATAAGGTACTGGCGGGTAATAAAAGATAGCTAAAATTAGGATAGGGGTAATTAACGTGTTGCGATCATCAAGAGCTTTCATTTGAGTACTCACTTGCATTTTTTATATATTTTTTATATTTACATATATATAATATATATAAATATATATAAATATACGAAAAATTGATGTGGGTACTCAAATGAAAGGTCTTGATGAGTGTAATGTCGGGATGAGTTTATATCTTTAAAAATGTCAATAGTTCACAAGATACAAGGTCATAGTTAATAAACAATTGAAATTTTGATAATTATAAAAATCTCAATTTTAAAATTATTAATTTTAAGGCAAAAATTTGATCACTAATAATAATAATAAGGCGATTATTTGGAGATATTTTGTCTTAGAATTAATTAATGATTAAAATATGAATAAAAATTTTAATAAGGTTGTTAATAGTATTAAGCGTAGGTGACGTGAAACACGCACGTCATTGTAAAATCTAATTTAGTCCGATTAACAGTGACGTGGTTGATAATGCTTGTAAATTGGGTAAATTATGTTGCTGTACCCGAACAGCCGTCTCTGACCCTGCCACTGTCACAGGCATTCGTACACCTATAACCATATAACTATATGCAATTGTTAACGATTAACATATGTAGAGAGACACCAGACGTAGCAAGAGAAATGTTTTAATTCAGAGACATCGGACAACAATCTACAATTTATATTAGCTCACGAATATATATTTATATCGATCAGAGTTAATTACCCAATTAAAAGTTAGCTGACGAGAGTCAAAAGAGGAAGAAGATAAGGTAACACAGCAAATATCTAACAAAACTAAAGGGACAGTGAAACAGTTGACCGCAATCGTGTATGCAATTTACCTAGCCAAACCCAGAAACTACTTTTATTTCAATTAAAATACTTAAACTTTTACTAATTGCCCTTCGCACTATTAGTGTGGGATCTTTATTAGTAGAGACTTCGATTGTCGAGCTGGTGTAAGCACTGTCAAAACCAATACGACCCTTTTTTGTACTCTAACAAACGATCTGTCGACTAACTGACGGGTGTATCTTTCATTTTCACTCGCTTTAGATAAAATAGTAACTAGTAACAGTAACAATGACAATGTCGAGCAGTTTATTGTTATCAAGGGGTTATTATTCTGGTGAGTGACTTTATTTCTGGTCTTTAGTTCTTCGAGTCATTGTAAACTGTGACAAGCTATGGTTTGTTGAAAAAATAATTTATAATAAATTTTAGTTGTTAAAAATAAAATTAATTATTAAAATTAGGTACCTAAGGGTAATAAGGCCCAAATGACAGAAATTATATTTAAAATACTCTTGTAGAAGTTTAAATAACATAAAAAATTAACAATTATTTATTATTCATTATAAAAAGTAATTTTTAAATAAAATTAATATTATTCATATATTTTATATATTTATATATATGTATATATGAAAAATATATAAAAAATACATGTGGATACTCAAATGAAAGCTCTTGATGAGTATAAAACCAGGATGAGCTTATATTTTTAAAAATATCAATAGCTAAAAAAGTACAGTGCAACTCAACAAAAGTAATTATTTAATAAAGCAGAATTTTATTTATTTACAATTTACAAGTCACGGCAGTCACATAGTGACTGCAAAGTTACTAGTAATAGTTAATAAATTTGCAAAGATGTGATTTTTTCTATAATTTTATTAGTTTTATTACGTCAACATTTCAAATTTGTTAGGATGAACACAAGCAATGTTCCTTTCTTGATTTAGATCATTTATGATTGTTACTTTTTGTTGGATTAATTTTGCGTCGATCGCAGCCAGAGGTTGAGAAGTATCTTGTATATCTGTCAGTATCAGATGTTCTAATTTAACATTCGGCATAATTTTTCCTCTACATTTAGGTAAGTATCTTCCGAGAGCGTAACATTCTTTTTCTCCGTTACGATAAGCCAGCAAAAAAATATCTATTTCAAAAATTTCTTTATTTAAAAGTAACACTGAAAAATTATTCCGTTTTTGAACTCTTGTGTATGCTTTGCTATGTATTACTTCATTATTTATAATTATTCTTTTGAAATATTGAACATCAGTATCATTATCGACTTCAATATTGAGGCGCCTCAACGCCAAACTGTGGTTGGTTGGTATTTGCGTTGATAATCCTTTTCCTATCATTTTTATTTCACCAATTTTCATAGAATAATTAGAATATCTTTTTTTATTTATGACTTTTTTCAAAAATTTCCGTTGGCGTGTTGTTAAATGATACTCAAAACACTTTTCTAATTTATAAAGTGCTATCGCACTTCGTAAACTTTCCAGAATTTGCAGATCAGCTGAATTTGAGCTTTTGACCAATTTTTTCAGCAATTGATGGAAATTTTCGTAACAAAATGCACTGTGAGTCCACAAGGGACCCCAATTAAGCACACTTTCCGGCAAATGTGTAAGGAGATGGACGTTAAAGGAAACATGTTCGGGTCCGTAAAGCGTTTCAACATCTACGACAAATTGAAAGAGACATTGTTGAGCATAATATACTTCTGTTTTCAATACAGAGGTCTTAAGAAGTATTGATATTGCTTCAACTAGAAGACTCCAATGTTTTAGGTATTGTGGTGGTAAATATGCTTTTAAGCTGGGTAAACTATAAAATAATAGCCATATCACCAACTCATGGGCTTTGAGATGTAATCTATCAGAAATCTTTCGTGGGGTTCTGGAGATATCAGATGATGGTCTTATTGATGTAATAAAGAAATCAATGTCATTTATCACGTTACCAAGATAAAATGGTTTATCGTGGTATTGAGAGTCAAACCATAATTTTAAAAACTGTCGACAAACTCCAAGAGGAACACAATGCATCCAGTCCACGGCAAGATTCTTAATTATGTCGAAATCTGGTACACCAAATAATACCGAACGATCTTTGATACCTTTTTCTTGACTGTCAGCATGCGTTGCTGTTTCTATATGTGATCGTAAACCTTCGCCAAATGCATTTCCATCAGCATCTATTGGATATACCCGAACATGTCCAGCTCCCTTTGAAATTTCTTCACCTGGATGCTTACAGAGTCCACAGCCATATTCCCCTCGAAATGTTTTCGAACATCTTAAATTTGGTCGCTCTACGGAATCACAAACCCCGACTAAAACTCTGACCTTTTTATTATATACATTTCCATTAAAGGTATAAGTTACTCCTTCATTAGCTAACTTCTGACATTCTTCTACAAAAGATGTTAAATAATTATTCATATCAGGTTTTTTCTGGCCCAAGAAAATGCTAGCTAGCATAATGTGTTGTTTTCTCTCTTGAGGAGGCAGCTCGTTAATTGTACACAATACCGGAGTGATTGAAGTTTGGGAGCTTTTAAATAAAGGCGTACCATCGACACTAAAATTGAGAGACAATGAATCTTCGGTAGAACGATGTAAATTGTACAACTTTCCGTCCATTATGTCTTCAATAGCGTAGGAACATTTTTTTCCCCGTTCTACCGGGTATAATAATTTTTCATGATGTTGAGCACAAAAATCTTGTAGCTGTTGACTTAAAGGAGAATATAAAAAAAACTTAGCTGACTGTTTGTTTGTTGTTAGCAGAATATCAACATTACATCCTTGACATTTTAAAGTTGATTCTTCTTCCGATATGACTTTTACTCCGATATATAAACCACAAGTTGGACACAAATAGTGAATTTCAAAAGGGTATGAATAGTTGTCAATTATTTTCTTGAAGTGATACAATGTATTATAATTTAAGGATTCATCGGATAAAGACATTGATGAGGAAAAAGGCCAAGCTGTTGCTGAATCTTTGGGAAGTAATGTAGTGTTTGTAAAAGCTGATGTAAGTTTTTTTAAATTAATTAAAAGCTTGTATAATAATTAATTATAATTTTTCTGAAGGTTACATCCGAAAAGGAAGTAAAAGAAGCTCTGGCGATTGCAAAGGATAAATTTTTGAGAATAAATGTCCTGATAAATTGCGCGGGAATTGTTAAGTGGGGCGCTCCGTATGATTTTGAGAGAAATGCGGCCTTGTCAATAGAGAGCTTCCAAAAGGTGATGGACGTAAATGATCTTGGGACTTTCAATGTCACGCGTTTGGTCGCGGGGCTCATGGGGGAAAACGAACCTGACGAGAATGGGGAACGAGGTGTGATAATTAACATCGGAAGCGTGATGGCAGCCGACGGCAACGTTGATTTCTTCGCTTACTCTGTCAGTAAGGCCACGGTTGTCGGAATGACAATACCTTTGGCACGGGCCTTTGCTGATAAGGCCATCAGAGTCGTGTCACTTTCTCCAGGGTATCTTGACACGCCGATGACACGTCAGTATTTTAATTGTAAATTAATTTTGTTTAAAATTTAATTGTTGTTGTTGTTTTTTTTTTTTTTGCAGGAAATGAATTTCCTATCGAAAAATTGAACGAGGCGATGCTAAAATTGAACTTATTTCCAAAGCGACTTGGTCAGCCAGAAGAAGTTGCCCATCTGATCCAGTGTGTAATTGAAAATCCGTTTATTAATGCTGTTAATCTTACAATAAGCGGTGGATTTCATAACACCAATAAGTAGAGCTCATAAATATAAAAAGCATCACTCGTCATGTTTACTTCGGCTTATATACTTAATTTAAAGTGACAAATGGTACTTTTTTGTACAGTATATTTCAAGATTGCAAGACGGATTAATTATGGTGTTGTGATACGCACGTACCAAAAGGTTCATTTCGTAGGGACATAAAATTTACGATATTTTACAGCCACTTGAAACTGGAAATCCCGTTTGATGTTGAACAAATTTATCTGTATGAGTGAAATATGAGTGCGACACGACGTTTATATTAAACATAATCATCAGTAGCATCAACCACGACAGCTGGGACAGGACCTTTAAAAAAATACTTTTTCCAAACTATGTATATTTTAATGAAAATATATTTTTTTCAAAAGTAAAAAGGCAAATATTTTTTTTTTTAACTTTTAAAAAAATTTTTTTTTTTTGTTTCACACAATTCTAAAACTAATTAAAATATACAATAGATTTTTTCATAAAAATTTATCTTTAATTTACTAATACATTGTCTTAAATAATTTAAAAGTTAATGGTGTATATTTAGATATGTACTGTGTATTAAAACAGATGTATCATCCTTCCCCTTTTCATCTTAGTCGGATATCCATTTTAGAGTAACCCTCGTGAATTAATTCTTCATCGCTTATTTATATCTGTATGGGGTTGAATAAAAACCTCGTATATTTCTAAACTTATAACTTTTTTTCATCGTTATCATTTTTCACTTTTGGTTAATAAAATTTTAATATATATTTTATTTTACTTTATTTTTATTTCGAATAATGTTCCCTAAGATTAATCGTAATACTTAAACACTAATTTTATATTTCATATCGTGAATCATGATTTATTGTTATCGGATATATATCAATGAGATAAAACTTTAAATTTTATTTGATAGATTTATTAGTTTTATCGCTCTGATACTGATTGATTAATTACAAGATTAAGAAATATTTTTAATATTTAAATCATTTTGCAGTCACTGTAAAAATAATATTTTTAATCGTAAAAATCAAAAATTTTAAAATATCAATAATTAAAAAATGACCTTGTATCTGGTCAACTATTGACATTTTTAAAGATATAAACTCATCCCGAAGTTACACTCATCAAGAGCTTTCATTTAAATACCCACATCAATTTTTCATATATTTTATATATTTATATATATGTATATATGAAAAATATATAAAAAATACATGTGGGTACTCAAATGAAAGCTCTTGATGAGTGTAACACCAGGATGAGCTTATATTTTTAATTAACACTTCTTAGCACATTTTCCATTGTCTTTTCTGAAGTAACCACTTTTGCAACGACAATTTCTCATTGGGCCAGGACCGCAAGACTATAAAAATTTCAAAATTATCCAAATTATAATAACAATACCAATAAATATTTAATTAAAGAAAAAAAAAATTTACTGGAGGAACACCAGGACCAAATCCACAATCAGGAACTTGATTTTGACAGCTAGGCTCACAGAGACTTCCGCAATTGTGCATCTCTTCGTGCTTTGAACATCCTTTAGCGCAATTGACATCTAAAATTTTTAAATATTTTATTTAGTAATAAATAAACTTATAAATTAATAAATACTAACATGTAATTGCAAGAAAGACAAGCAAGAGAACAATCAATCGACGAGTCATTGTGTAACTTTGATAATAAATTAATAATACGGATGATTGTGTATTTATATACGAAAATTTTGTTATTGCAATTGTTGAATTATGTAATAAAGACATTTTTAAATGTAATTGTTTTTGCACAATAACAAGGAAAAATTAATTAATTGTTATAATATTTATTTAAGTGCAAGTAGTAAGAATAATAAAAAAGAAAGTATTTAATAATACAAAAATTATAATGAATAAGGTGGTTATAGGGGAAGGGGAAGGGATAAAGGGGTGGGAAGTTGTTGGGTTTGTAAGCTACGAAGATCTGAGGAATAGTTGTGAGTTAACGAGTCGATATGCACTAGATATGCGTTATTCTCGTAAAATCCTGAGGTAAATCCACCTACCAGGAGGAAGATACCAAGATAGGAAGATTTAAAGGTGGGGAACTCGGATCAAATCCAGAATCCACTAACAGCTGGCTTGGATCCTGGTATTTTGCGAATTCCCTTACGCATGGGTTCTTCCACTTCTCTAAAGTTTACATCGAGGCTTTTACTTCCAAACACCAAGCTACGCCTTTAATATCATTATTAAATCTCGTTAAGAAATTTTATTATATCGCCGTAAATTGACACAAGGTACCGGGGAGGGTAATAAGGGTAATAAGGCAAAGGGATATTTTTAAAAAAATTTTAAATATTGCATTTTAAAAAATTCTTTTGCTTCAGTTGAGTCAAAACAACTTTAGTAGTCAATATTCGATAAATTAAAATAAAATTTATTAACTATTAATAATTTAATTTATTTTATTAAATTTTAATAAATATTTTTTTTTAATATCAAAGTACATTTATTAATAATAAAAAAATATTTATTATATTAATCGTTAAAATTTTTAAAATCAAAAAAAAAATAATTAAATACAAAAATTAATTTGACTTTTGTCAAATAAATATAATAAATGATGACACAATTTATCGATAAATAATAAATAATAAATAATGACGTTAATTGATTATTAAATTGAGTTATTATGATTAATTGCCAACAAATTGAAGGTAAATTAAAATAATAATAGCGACAAGTGGATCAATAAGTAAGTTATTATCGGTTGATTTATTTAGCAACTGGTGATACCCATTGTGTATCTTCTATTCATTATTATTATTATATCTTTATTCATCGAAACGCGGAAGTTGATAGTTTGCATGATTATTGACAACTGGGGTATAGTATATAAACAGGTATAGTCCTCGATAGTTACGTTAGTTAATATCTGCTCGCTGATAAATTATTTATTATTTATAAATTTATAATTAAATAATTAAATAATGAAATTTAAATATTTTTTAGTGTTATGTCTGGTGGGGGTGGCCGAGCTTGCTAGTGGTGCGAAAATTTTCGGAGGTGCTAGTATCGATTCTCAGGCTGTAAGTTTTGTTTTTTTTTTTTCTTTTTTTAACTTTTATTTTAAATTATTCAATTCAATAAACAAACTTTTAATTGAATTAAATTTTTAATTAAATATCGAGTGTACTCTATTGTTGTTGTTGTTATTTTTACTTCCTGTTAGAAGAAATTCTAATATATAAATAGTATCAATTAGATACGAAAAAAAAAAAAAAACTTTAGTTTGAAAGTTTTTTCTTAGAATTAATTAAACAGCTTATAAATGATAGAAGGATTTTTTTAAAATTATTTTTAATGATTTTTTTGGGAGCTAAATTTATTTTTTAATAATTAAAAAAATTTATTAAAATTAAATAAGTTAGGTTTTTATATTAAATAAATATTTTTAAGCTTTTTTTAATGCAATTAAAAATATTTAATAAATGATTTATTAAATACTATAAAATAATTTTTTTTTATTAATTTAAGGCACTACAATAATTAAATTCTTAAAATTATTTTTAATGATTTTTTTGAGAGCTAAATAAATTTTTTAATAATTAAAATATTTTTATTAATATAAAAAATAATTTGAATTTTTTTTAATGAAATTTTTTAATTATAATATTTTAGGCTGGAGTCCAAGCTGGATTGACATTTCCAAAAATTCCAGGACTCAACAGTCCAATATTCGGCTTAAGTATTCTTCCAACTGCGTCATCAAACAACACTTGGGACGTTTTCTCGAATTTGTTTCCCCGAATTTCTTCAAACGACAATGAAAGCATTTCTTCAGACGGAAATCGAAACGGCAACACCTCTATTGGTCAAAATCAACAAGGCACCACGACATCTTCCAATCAAAATGAAACCAGCACCACCCCTTCGTCTACACAAAGCAGCACTACAACGCAAAGAAGCGTCTCATCATTAATAAAACGAGCTCTTACATCAATGCTGCCAAACATAAATTCACTGGTACCAACTCTAAGAAACCTAACAGGCAACATAACGCTTCCTTCAATCCAGGGCCCACCTTCGATAGATTCTCTTCCGCAGATTCCTGGACTGTCAGACGCGATAGCAGAAGCCCGTCAGCATGTAAGAATAGCTTTGAACGCAACCGGGGACTTTGTTGATGGAATAGAAACAGCTTTGCAGCAAGCCCTTGAAAGCAATAATCCCACTGAAGCAGTCAGGACTTTGGTCAACACTATTTTGAATGCTTACTTGGTAGTCGCTCTAAATTGCCCGATGATTGTCGTTGGAACTCGCGTGCTTCGAGAGGGAATCAGGTTGGCTGGTGAGGTCGCCAGATCCGCTCGCAATGTTGTATTTGGAGCGCCATAATTATTTTTATTTCATTTCAATTGTTGCATTCAAGGTTATTATTGTTATAATAAATAATTGAAATAATTCATTTAATTGATGTTTTTATTTTTTATATAATCGCGTGCTTAAATTTGGAGTCTGTAGCTTGTGATTTAAACATTTTTAATCGTTGTCAACCCCCTACACTGAGAGAAAATTTTATTTAATAGTAATAAAATTTTATTACTATTTAATAAAACGTTTATTTGGCTAATAAAGAGGAAGGGGAAATAAACAAATAGGTTAGGTTAGGATGTCTCGTTGGAACATCTTTATACTATTTATTTATTAAAAGATTTTACATTGAAAATATATTTGAATATATTATAATTAATTGATAAATATTAATTTTTTTTTTTAAATTATTTGTTTTAATGACTTAATATTCGTATGAAAAACACATATTAGTATTTAAGAAAACTTTATTAAATACTAATAAAATTTTATTAAATACTAATAAAATTTTATTAAATACTAATAAAATTTTATTAAATACTAATAAAATTTTATTAAATACTAATAAAATTTTATTAAATACTAATAAAATTTTATTAAATACTAATAAAATTTTATTAAATACTAATAAAATTTTATTCATATGGAATATAATTTTATTACTATTAACTAAGTTTTTTTTTTAAGTCCAAATAAACTTTTTTATTACTATTAAATAAAATTTTCTCTCAGTGTAGACGTACATGGAGAAAACACTTTAATTAATGCATCTTACACGCATAAAAATGATTTTGTTGAAATAACAAAAGACGGGATAAATGAAAAATATATTGTGGTAACAAATGGGTATAGTTATAGCAACAAATCCATATTAGTTGCATTAACAAAATGTTTCAAGTTGTACTAACAAACCAGTTTGTTCAATCACAAAATCAATTTGTTTCACTAATAAAATCATTTTGTTGCTGTCACAAAATGACTTTGTTGCTGTAACAAAGTGATTTTATTACAGTAACAAAACTAATTTGTTGCCAAAATATTTTCCAAATCCTCAAAAGCTTATCACCAAAATGATTGTGTATAATGATACTCAATGGGTTATTTCAACAAATTCTCATTGTTATTCTTACAAATTCTCTTCATTACTACAACAAATTTTCTTTGTTACTCTAACAAATTTTCTTTATTACTTTAATAGAACAATTTTGCCGTTTCAACAAAAAAATTTGTTATACCAACCATAAGATTTTGTCGAATCAACTAAAAGATTTTGCCATACTAACAAAACTGCTTTGTTGTTATAACATATCAATAACTAGTTATATCCCAAATTTTGTTATTTTAACATATGATTTATTATCCCTATGTTAACAAATTCATTTGTTACCACAACATATCTTAGATTATCTTAACAAAATTTTTTTCTGCATGCGAGTAGCAATAAATAATTCATTAAATACTATTAAATATTTATTTGGTAGAACTAAATGGTCTTTAATAAATGATTGAGTTATTACCTGTGACTAAATATTTAGTAATGAAAGGTCTGTTACTAAATAATTTAGTATCTGTTACTAAATCTTATT